>JASDQU010106200.1:154279-168468 GCA_032191745.1 Picea mariana
AGCACGCATCCCAAGGCAAAGAACAGGCACGATTTTCAAGGCAACAGACAGCAAGGAAGAACAAGTCGTACTGTACGGATTTGTGGAGACCGTACAGCATTTAACGTGCACAGAAATCGAGGAGGTCAGCAGCTGCAATTTCTGAGAGTATTGGCACGCATTCCAAGGCTGTCGTACACCATTTATTGGCACAGAAATCGAGGTAACTGCTGCAATTAATTTCTGAGTGTATTTCCATACAGTCCGTACAGTTTGTCACGAATTTTGAGGGCCGTACAACACAGTTTTCAAGGAGTTGTTCATGCTGGGTTTTTCGTACAGTCTTAGCAGAGTTTTGGCACGAATTTCCAGACAGTCCGTACAGCATTAATTGCTGGGACAGCCATACAGTTGTACGGATTTCTGGGACAGAAATCGAGGATCATTTTCCAGGACTGTTCAGAAGGATTTTTGCGAAAGAAAGTCTAGATAAGTTTGTGTAAATTTCTGAAGATGAATATGTTGTAAAAGAAATTTCTCAGAAGCTCATAAATAATAAAAAGCCCTCTCTCACTGGTTTTCCCCTTGTGGGTTTTTCCAGGGTCGAAGTTAGACCGAAAATCTTTGTGTTTATATTTTCTGAGTTTTGCATACTGCTGATATTTTACTTCTGCATTGAAAACGATGTTCAGAATCCTCATGTTTCAGTTCTAAAGTTTATTTTCTGTTAAGTTTTTATATGCTGAAACAGTGCTGAAACATATGCTGAAACAATGCTGAAACTGTGTTGAAACATGTGCTGTAACAGTGCTGAAACATATGCTGAAACTGGGTTTGGGCATTTAACTTTGGCTGAAAAATCAGCGAGACTGAAACTGGGTTGGGGTCTGAAAAATTAACACTTTTACCTTGACCTTTAAACCCTAGCCTCTTCAAAACTCCAGGTTACCGGGGACGTCTCCCCTGGGCTAACCTCCCTAAATAGAAAGAGCGTCCCCATTGTGGTGACATTGGTGGGGTAGGCTCCTGTTACGCCAGTTTGGCCTTTATCATCTAGCCTTTGACCTAGCTACAAACTGTGCGATAACATTTTGGAACCGTTGTCGGGTAACACTGAGTCAATTCTCCTCAAACGACATATCTTTTCGGTAAGCCTTGCCTCAGATGCCTTATCTTACAAGCTTACCTGGCGACTCCACTTAGGTTGTTTTCCCTCATCTTTTGATAGTTTCAAGAAAATTATCTGGCGACTCCACTAATGACGAAGCCAACTATGACTTCACAATGGGATCCAAGGAACTACAAACCTTTGGACATGAGTAAAATCCCGGAATATCCCAAAAAAATGCCTCTCTTTTATAAGAATTGGCTCCCTAGATTCACTGGCATTGATGGAGAAAGTCCCGATTATCACATGAGCAGATTTTGGGAATTCTTTCAATACCGCCCTGTCAATGATGAGGCTGAAGACTTGGTGATGAAACTCTTCTCTGCCTCTCTGCATGGAGAGGCTAGAAGATGGTATGATAGCCTTCCAGCTGCCAGCATCATATCTGTGGACCATTTTGAAGAAATCTTCCTCGCAAGGTGGGCTATGAAATTGGAAGATATACAATTATTGTTGAAGGACCTTGAATGCATAAAACAAACAGAGGGTGAGGTTGTCAGAGTTTTCAAGGCCAAGTTCCAGAAGTTGCTTTACCAGATTCCTGAAAGCTATCATCCTAAAGACAAGTACCTCGTTTATCTCTATACTAATGGGCTTCAGGGGCATTTGAGCTTCCTCCTAAATAAAAGGAATCCGAAAACACTTACAGAAGCTCACGACATGGCTATTCAAATCGAAAAGAACCTCTTGTCCAAAGCCAATGCCATGGACCCTCTCAGCTGGATAAGACTCATTTCCCTTGAAACCTTTGCTGAAAATCCACAAGAGAGAAGGGAGCAAGTTCTTGACCACCAGAATGAGGATATGATTAAGGAGCGGAAACCTGGACAAGATGATGAAGTCATCCAAGGACCTGTTTCTCCTACACAGCAGAGCGAAGACAAGGTTAGTTGCTTTCCACTTCAGGATTCCAATGACTCCTCATTCCTTGATTCAGAAAATGAAGAAGAAATGAAAGATTTGAACGAAATAGATATTCCTTGCTGTACAATCAAAGACAAAGAAGCAGTCCATGAGGATGAAGAAATAACGCATGCTGAAAACACCAGAGTCCTCGAAGCCCTTGCACAAGAAGAAACAGTAAGTTACCCTCCTCCCCTAGTTTTTGATGATACTTTACTTTATAATGAAGGAAATGAGGAGGAGGGAGATAAATTTTCAAATGTTTTGAACCCTGCATGTTATGACACAGACAGTGACATTGTTGATAACATTGATGAGTTCATACATGTTGGGGGATGTAGGTGGGATATAGTTGGTTATGACCTGGATCCTGTCTACGACACGGAGAGTCATTTCCAAGTATTGCCCTTGCAATCATCACAACAGATTATTTTTCATCAGTGGTAGCAAGGAGATGAAAATTTTACCCGTACTCTCCAAAAACCCAAGGATGACTCAGTACCTTGTTTTCCTGATGATTTTCGGTCATACCTTGAGGACTTTGATGACTGTTCCTCTGAGCATTTGGATTTATTTTATGAAGATGATTATCAATCACCACTCTGCTCAGATTTTGATACAAGTAAGAACATTGTTTACCTAAAGAAAGTTGCTCGTGACCTTTTTCCCCAGCCACCTGTTATTACTTTACCGTGCTTGTCCATTAGAGGTATAGTTGGGAAGTATAGTTTTATGTTGAGCTTCCTCTTAGGCAAACCCTAGGCTCCAATGGTTGGTTGGGTACTGCGAGATCAAGTCAGTTGTCCCAGTTTTTCAAATTTCCCTTGGTAGCTTGCCAGTCGTCTGCTAGATCTTTGTCGATCCCTTCCTTGACTTCAGAACATGAGGATGTCCTAGGTAGCCAGTTGGCAGGCCCTTTGAGTCAGCTTTCTGAACCTTGCATTTTTCATGACCCTTTCTTGAAGTGGATTGAGTACTTTTCTCCAAGATTGACTTGGCATAATTTTATCCCTCCCACTAGCCTCCATGAGTTAGACTTTGTGATTCTCGATGATCTGATACATGTTCTAACCCATGTTATTTTTGTGCTTGACTTATCACTATTTTGGTTTATGATGAAGCACAAAGGCAGGTACTATGGGACGTTGCTGGATTGGCTTCACTGGTTGTTTGATTACACCAAAATCCGGCCTACAGGTAAATGCAGGTAATTAACTCACTTTATATTCGCATTTATGATTTTCAGCATATATATATATCCATGTATGTTGGGGTGGCATTACCACCCCATTTTTTTTACTAATGCCCCTATCGAGTTTGAGCAGGTCTGCAGGTTATGCCAGAGATGTTGAGGTTCTCATGCGCTCTACGGTGAGCACATGTCCCCAAGTTGGAGCCAGATGTTATCCCTGATTTTTAGGGATAACCAGGAGATCATGTCTCGAGGCCCACAGGTCCTAGACATGGAGTACCAAGAGCAGGATTGACCTGAGCATGGCCCTGGAGGGCCCATCCTTCTTTTCTCTCATCAGATTTGTCTTGTCAGCAGTAGCAGCGTCCATCACCATTGGCTTGGTCTTGTATCGGAAAAGGCTCTTGCTCCATGAGGTAATTGGTCCAGGTATCATGGTATGTGTCACTTTTGATCATTATAACCTTTGAATGTATGCATCTGATTCCTTTTATCTCTAACGATTGCTTGGATTTTACATTAGCCCACTTGACCATGCTTCGGGAGATTGACTGGGTGCCCTAGCAAGCTTGTACCCATAGGTTTTGGTTTGCCACTAGGGGATTTTTGAAAAGCCATCGTCCGATCCCGTCATACTATCACCTTTTCATCTTATCTCCCGCTCATCTATCCCATTCCCCTTGTTTGGGCATTAGGATGACCTGTTTGTGGGGTTACACCTTATCTCGTGGGAAGAAGGGGCTAAAGGCCCAGAAGGTAAAAGCAGCTGGTAAAAGGATAAAAGCCTAAAAATAAAACCTTGAGATGCTTCGCCAAGGGATCCCCGAGAAGGCAATAAAAAGCCTCTCGGCAAGAAACAAGAGGGACCCAAGAAAAATAAACAAACAAGACCTAATTACGAGGATAGGGGGTCTCATCACGAGCCAGCCTATTATGTTCATGGGTACCTAACAGCATGACATTGCCATCATCTGGTTACCACGCCAGGGCAGTGACCTTTGGTTGCATGGCCAAGGGGAAGGGGGTCTCATCACGAGCCAGCCTTATCATTTATGTAAAAGTACTTGTGGGTAACATTGTCAACTCTGGTCACCATGCCAAGGCAGTGTCCTCTGATTAGTCCTTGGGTAAAAGGAATAAAAGAACAAAAAGCAAATAAAGAAAAGAATAAAAGGCAAAAGGGGCTTGGAAAAATCTTGCATCCATGACAGGTACAGCTCGCCTTCTACAAAGGCACCCACAAATAGAACCATGCACCCCTGGCTCTCACTCTACCATGTGTCTGGACATCCCTTTGCCACACTACATCATTTACATGGCTTGGATGAAAACTCTTGGGAAACTCTCCTTTTCTTATGGACACTAGCCCAATAGGTTGTCTTGCTCATTTTCCTCAAATTTGTATTGTAGGATTTTGTAATGTCTTTGAGTTGTTGAATGATATATCGGGGTTTTCATGCATATGTTTAATAATACTAATGATGAAATGTGATTGGCATTGCTATGATCCCTGTGACTAATGAGCCCATGGAGGGCGAAGTTTTCAATGTGCAGGACCATGCCCAACGGACAAGTACCACTTGGACCGGTACACATGGGGAGATGATTAGTTCGGACCTCCATGGGGCTGAAGAGCCCATCAGATGGTTGTTGAGACCCTGTCAGAGGGGCAGAGACAGGACGGTGTTTGACCGAGGTTTTGCACCAGAGGGGAGGAGGACTTTCCATCAGGGACACTTTGGCTGAGCTAGGACTGGGGGGATTCACCCACTTGCAGTGAAACGTTGGCCCCAGATGATCCAGGACATCACCAGGAGGCTTATGACGTCATCATGAGCGTATGGCAGGTGGACAGGGTTGTTGGCACGTGTGGCAGCTTGGAAGAGCCCAAGGAGGGCTAACGTTTGGCTTCCAGATGCTGCATTGGCCCCAAAAGGGCCTAACGTCTCCCTCAAGAGGGCTTGACGTCTCACCTTTTGCTCATTTAGGGTTATAAAGTAACATTTAATGTAAAAACAGTATGATTTTTGTTTAAAGCCTTGTCGGCTGATTTTTATGACCTAAATTTAATTAGAGGTCATGATACAGTATATATTGAGGAGTTTTATCCTCGTTTTGACATAACACACGATTCACTCTCATAGTGAGATCTGATTTTTTTCACCCTACTTGGGTATTTGATCTCTTTAAGTGAGGCGCACTTGTTGAAGGAAGGATTTTCTTGGCATATTTGGCATTTCTCTTGAAGGAAGGTTTACAACTAGGGTTTGCTATGCTATTTCATCATGATATGTAAGTGTTTTTTCTGCAAAACTTCTTAATTGAATGGTTGTAGTCTATTATTCTTGCATTTATTTATAAACTTTGTTGATTTAAAACCCTAGGTGACAAGCACACAAGTAGGTCCTTGTTTCATGTCCCCTAAAAGAGAAATATCCAGCCATTGAACAAGGAAGGAAGAGCCTAGCCATTGTTACACTCTTATTGCTTCTTCCCTTGTGCTAGTTGTACCTTTTAAAGGTCAAGAAAGAGGAGACGTCCTAGGCCTAGGTTATCTACACCTAGGGCCGTCCTATTCTTAGGGTTTGGTGATAGGGCCTTGCCTTTGCAACACTCTCCCTCACCTCATTCTCATGTATTGATGCTAGCCGTTTTGCCAAGTTTGACCTAAGGAAGGAGGAAAGAGCACGAGGCCTTGCTTAAGCAACACCGGAGTGAGCCTCTTTCCCCTAGGGTTTTGATTATGGGGCCTTGCCATTGCAGCACTTCAAAACCCTTCCCTCTAGTCCTTAGCCTTTTACCTTCAACCTTTGTGCCCTCTCTTAATTTGACTCCATCTACCCTTAGGAACTGATCTTAGGTCTCCAACGTTCAAGTGATAGTGCTCAAACAAACTCTTAAAATTCTCATAATTTGAAACCCTAACTAACTGCTAACCCTAATTAGGCTGACGTCATACTTGGTTATTGCATCTTGATCCAACACTTTTATTGATAAGAAATTAGATGATGGTTAAGAGCATTCATTTAGCAAGGGATTGATTAAATACATTGTTGGCTACATCATCTCAATATTTATTGATGAATTGACGTTATTCCATTGCTATATTAATTGACATTGATCTCATTGATATCTATTGTTTTAATTGCTTACATATTGATATCATATAGTTGTATGAAGTACTAACCCATTGAATTATAGCCTGCATATATTGTCTTTCTATTGTCTTGTTCCAGGCAGGTGTTCTCATTTGGGGCTACACTTCATTATTGGCTGATTAGTCGGACTATCTGATCTTGGTGGTAACCTGTGAGGGGGAACTTTTACCTTGACCTTTAAACCCTAGCCTCTTCAAAAATCCAGGTTACCGGGGACGTCTCCCCTGGGCTAACCTCCCTGAATAGAAAGAGCCTCCCCATTGTGGTGACATTGGGTGGGGTAGGCTCCTGTTACACCAGTTTGGCCTTTATCATCTAGCCTTTGACCTAGCTACAAACTGTGCAATAAGAGGGTGGTAGTAGGTAACGGATTTGGATGAGACCCCTTGTATTTCAGTATATCAGTGGGAGGTGTTATATTGATTTGACTCAATGGCCCATTAGACATACTTTGGTATCACAAGTCAGCTTACAGGGTCTTCTTTGTCATCTTAGAGGGCCTTCTTTCCTTCCACACATTTATAGGGTAACATTTTGGTACATATCTTTTCAGAGCATCATTGGTACATCTTATAGAGTTCTCACAGAGCAATATTGTTATAGACACAGATATTCATATGGTTCTCGACATCCCACAGGGGGATCCCGTCCCCTTGAGTCACCATTGTTAACCCCTAGATTTTCACCTTGGAAAAATCTTGAGGGTTAAGAGTCGGCATGCATTATTTTGGATGGCATTCTGAGATTCTCCCAGAGTTTAGGACTTGTGTTGAGCAAGAGGTTGGTTCCCATTATAGGCAGGTATATGATCGGTATGTAGTTGTTTTGTTCAGAATTAGGGTTAGCTTGGTTTCCCAAGCATTTTGAGAGAGATGTCTACATACAACAGGTGTTGCTACTTTTTAGGAGACACGGTTTGAGTGGGTCTCTTGACAGTTTAGAGCAGTTCTGAGTATACAGGGATGGTCCTTGCATGATTCTAGGCTCGATAGCATTTTTTCGGGTGACATGCAAGAACTTTCTATTTTTAGCAGTAGACACATGATGGTGGTCTCCTAGTTCTTGGAAAATAGAGAACAGTAAAGTACAATCACACACCATCCACAGAATAACACAATATTTTCTCTGGGAAACCCTTACAGTAGAAAACCCAGCTAGAAGGTGAGGCTACTTTGCTCTCTTTTCTCTAGTATGGAAATAAAGCAAGAACAAAGGAGAAAGCACTCTATATGGAGTTACCTAAGACCTGTGGCCTGTTAGGCTGCTATAGAACATTAAACCCCTCTATTATGCTCTCTAATTTCCCACTCCCAACTGTTTTGCTCTGCTATGGAACAAAATACAATAACATAGAATGGAACCCCTTCTCCTAGGGGCTCGGTATTTAACATGGCCCGATAGCCATCTAGGGGTAGGTTTTTTACTTCTTCAACTTTCAATTGTGATAAGGTTTTGGACCTTCTAGAATCTTCTTGAAAGTATTCACGTGGCTATCCCCATATGCATGAGTAGAGGGGGCTAACGTGGCATCCTCTCGTACCATGGTGGTCAACACGATAGGTCAACTTGCATGAATCACAACTTTTGCATACAAGCTTCAATTGGCGCACGCTCTACACCGTTGGAAAGGTATCGAAGTGTAGAACATCGTCAAGGGGGTGGTCGCAAACTTTAGACACCAAAACCCCAAAAAACATCATTTAATGCCCCAAAATGGCTCCGGAAGGTTTCGGACGCCAATTTTCCAAATTGGGCCCTGCCACTAAAATGACCCTGCAACCTAATTCCCCAATTTTTTCCACTCTGAAAGAATTGAGATAGATGAAAAATAATATAATGATCCAATTCGGATCACTTGACTTACTTTGACTTAGTTAATATCATTAATTGTTTAAGATACTTCATACTTACAAATTTGAAAGCTATTTCATTAAACCACCATGCTATTGCCTAGATAGCCTTGAATTAAGTGGTGGTATAATTGAGTGACCAAGATAGGGGGTCATAGAATTGATCCAATCTTGCTATAGGATTCCTTGGGATTGCTAGGGAAGCCTCCCTTGTGTTGGATTTCATCCTTCACTAAAACGAGGGAAGTAGTTGCTAAGGTGATAGTGACAAGTATTTCCAAAGGTTACACTTGTCTTGCACCTTGTGATAGTCTTTGCACAAGGGTGCTAGATTGGGTGATAACAATCTCGATCTTCCTTGAGCTTGAAGAGGAATGGGAAGTATCCCTTTCCGCAAAGGAAGAAGTTGAGGGATGTTTTCATCAATGGACATTGGATACCAATATTCTTATATCCATGGATCTATAACACAATGACTTGGCCACTAGCCCATGAACTTACAAATCAATGCCTTTTTTTCAAAAATAAAGGCCTTGCATCTAGGAGATGTTATCCCTGATTTTTAGGGATAACCAGGAGATCATGTCTCGAGGCCCACAGGTCCTAGACATGGAGTACCGAGAGCAGGATTGACCTGAGCATGGCCCTGGAGGGCCCATCCTTTTCTTCTTTCATCAAACTCGCCTTGTCAGCAGCAGCAACATCCATCACCTTTGGCTTGGTCTTGTATCGGAGAAGGCTCTTGCTCCATGAGGTAATTGGTCCAGGTATCATGGTGTGTCACTTTTGATCATTATAACCTTTAAATGTATGCATTTAATTCCTTTTATCTCTGACAACTGCTTGGATCTTACATTAGCCCACTTGACCATGCTTGGGGAGATTGACTGGGTGCCCTAGCAAGCCTATACCCATAGGTTTTGGTTTGCCACCATCCATAGGATGATCCATCGTTTTCTCCCATCATACCACCACATTTCCATCTTATCTCCCGCTCATCTATCCCATTCCCCTTGTCCAGGCATTAGGATGACCTGTTTGTAGGGTTGCACCTTATCTCGTGGGAAGAAGGGGCTAAAGGCCCAGAAGGTAAAAGCAGTTGGTAAAAGATAAAAGCCTAGAAATAAAACCTCGAGATGCTTCGCCCAGGGATCCCCGAGAAGGCAATAAAAGGTCTCTCAGCAAGAAACAACAGGGACCCGAAAAATAACAAACAAGACTTAGTCAAGAGGATAGGGGGTCTCATCACGAGTCAGCCTATTATGTTAGTGGGTACCTAACAGCATGACATTGCCACCATCCGGTTACCACGCCAGGGCAGTGACCTTTGGTTGCATGGCCAAGGGAAAGGGGGTCTCATCACGAGCCAGCCTTCTCATCTCTGTGAAAGTACTTATGGGTAACACTGTCAGCTCTGGTCACCACGCCAAGGCAGTGTCCTCTGATTAGCCCTTGAATAAAAAGAAAAAGAAGAAGAAAAAGGCAAGAAAGGGCTTGGAAAAATTGCATCCATGACGGGTACATCTCGCCTTCTACAAAGGCACCCACAAGTAACATTATGCATCACTGGCTCTCACTCTACCCGTATGTCTGGACATCCCCTAGCCACATCACCTCATTTACATGGCTTGGATGAAACCCCTTGGAAACTTTCCTTTCCTTATGGATACTAGCCCAATAGGATGTCTTGTCCTTCTTCTCGACCTTGTATTGTAGGTTTTTGTAATCTCTTTGAGCTATTGAATGATATATCAGGGTTTTATGCATATGTTTGATAATATTAATGATGAAACGTGATTGACATTGCTATGATCCCTGTGACTAATGAGCCCATGGAGGGCGTAGTTTTTGATGTGCAGGACCATACCCGACGAACAGGTACCATTTGGACCGGTACACATGGGGACATGATTAGTTCGGACCTCCATGGGGATGAAGAGCCCATCAGATGGTTGTTGAGACCTCGTCAGAGGGGCAGAGACAGGACAGTGTTTGATCGAGGTCTTGCACCGAAGAAGAAGAGGATGTTTCACCAGAGGCACTTTGGCAAAGCCCGGCCTAGGGGGAATGACCCCTTTTCCGTGGAACGTTGGCCTTGGAAGCCTCAGAACGTCCCCATCCTCACCATGACATCATCCAACTTCATGGTCACTCTTGGAGGCAGACTGGGCAGCAGTGGCACGTGTGGCATGTTGGAGAAGCCCCTGGGGGGCTAACGTTTTGCTCCTGGATGTCTCATTTGCCCTAAAAGGGACTAGCGCTTCCCTTGAAGGGGCTTTTGCCTTTATTACAGCTCATTTAGGGTTTTAATTTGACAATTTAATGTAAAAACAGTATGATTTTGGTTTAAAGCCTTGTCGGCTATTGTTTATGACCTAAATTAATTAAAGGTCATTGATACACTATATATTGAGAAGTTTTATCCTCATTTTGACATAACACGACACTCACTCTCCTAGTGAGATCTGATTTTTGTGCCCTAGTTCGGTATTTGTTCTCTTGGAGTGAGGCGCACTTGTTGAAGGAAGGCTTTTCTTGGCATTTTTGGCATTTCTCTTGAAGGAAGGTTTACAACTAGGGTTTGCAATGCTATTTCATGGTGATATGTAAGTGTTTTTTCTGCAAAACTTCTTAATTGAATGGTTGTAGTCTTATAATCTTGCATTTATTTATAAACTTTGCTGATTTAAAACCCTAGGGGATAAACACACAAGTAGGTTGTTATCTCATGTCCCCTAAAAGAGAAATTTTCAGCCATTGAAGGAGAAAGAAAGAGCCTAGCCATAGCTACACTCTCATTTCTCTTTTCCCCTGAGCTAGCTGTACCCTTTTAAAGTCAAGAAGGAGGAGATGTCCCAGGCCTAGGTTATCTACACCTAGGGTCGTCCTGCTTCTAGGGTTTGGTGATAGGGCCTTGCTTTAGCAACACCCTCCCTCATCACACTCTTCTGTCTTGGTTTATCTGTTATGCTAGCCGTTTTGCCAAGTTAAACCTAAGGAAGGAGGAAAGAGCACGAGGCCTTGCTTTAGCAACACCGGAGTGAGCCTCTTTCCCCTAGGGTTTTGCTTCTGTGGCCCTGCCATAGCAGCACTTCAAAACCCTTCCCTCTAGTCCTTAGCCTTTTCCTTCAACCTTTGCGTCCTCCCTTAACTTGACTCCATTTACCCTTTAGGCACTAATCTCAGAACTCCAACGTTGAAGTGATAAGTGGTCAAACAACTCTCAAAACTTTTATAAAACCCTAACTAACTACTAACCCTAAAAGTTGACATCACACTTGGTTATTTCATCTTGACGCAGCATTCTTTATATATTGAGCAATTGGATGATGGTTGATGCATTTATTGAATGAGGATTGATTAGATACATTGATTGCTATATCATCTTGACATTTATTGGTGAAGTAGTATTATTTCATTGCTATATTAACAAACATTGACTTCGTCAATATTTATTGTTGCAATTGCTTATATATTGCAGGTAGTTATATGAAGTACTAATCCATTGAATCATAGCCTGCATGTATTAGTTTGTTGTTGCTTTGTTCCGGGCAGGTGTTCTCATTTTGGCCTACACTTCATTATTGGTTGTTTAGCTCGACTATCTGCTCTAGGTGGTGACCTGTGAAGAGGGAATTTTACTTTAACCTTTAGACCTTAGCCTCTTCAAAACTCCAGGTCACCAGGGACGTCTCCCCTGGGTCTAACCTCCCTAAAGAGAAAGAACCTTCCCATTGTGGTGACATTATGTGGGGTAGGTTCATGTTACGCCAGTTTGGCCTCCTTCTTATAGCCATTTGACCTAGCTACAAACTGTGCGATAACATTTTGGCGTCGTCGCCGGGGAACACTGAGTCAATTCTCCTCAAACGACAAATCTTTTCGGTAGCCTTGCCTCTAGAGTTTTACCTAACAAGCTTACCTGGCAACTCCACTAGGGTGTTTTCCCTTATCCTTTGATAGTTTCAGGCAAATTATCTGGCGACTCCACTAAATTTTTTCAGGGTGCCACCCTACTCTCAAAATCTGTGATATTTCCAAGTTATGGGACCATGGCACACTGGGAACAAATGTATCCGAGTATTGATTTCATAAGTTTTCAAGGATACCCAAATTACTTTGATACAAAATGGCTAAACAACTCTCCAACGTTCTTGGGCCTCCCAACTCCTCACATCATAAATTTTTTGGAGTATTTAAGCGAGATAAAGCTGGGAGGAGAGGATGCTCTTATAAAATTATTCATACTCACTCTGCCATGCTACTTGCAAGATCGATTTAAGAGTTGTTGTGAAGACAGGGGTATATCATATTTCATACACCTCATCAGTAGGTTCATTGACCTTACCAAACCATGCTGCCAAACGTATGAAGACGCCCTTCATGATCTCACGATAGCCTTGGAAGATGGGGGATTCACTACTGAGATTGTGGCAGATCTCATAAATGCCTATCATGTTCAAAATCAAGAACCCTCTAATGTGAAAAAAGACATCCATGAAGAACGTTGTCAACCCCTTGAAAAGGAGCAGGATTTTTCCCATGATTCAATAAAGTGTTGTGAAGACATGACTAAAGAAGTGAATTATGAGGATGAAGCACCAGTAACCGCTCCTCAGCCTGGCGAAGCCGTCCAAGATCCTATCCCTCCTGCACAAGATGAAGAGAAGGAGGTAAATCATTTTCCTTTCCAATTTTTTGATGATACCTTGTTCTATGACTCAGAGAGTGAAGAAGAAATGGAACCCTTGGACAAGCTTGATCCTCTATGTCTCAAGACTGAAGATGTGGAGGTAGATATTCCACTTGATGAAGTTATCAGAACACTTGAAGCTCTTGCACGGGAAGGATTAAATAAGGTGAGTTATTTTAAAACTTTCAATGATTCTTTATTTTATGATGTAGAGAGCAAAGAAGTATCGGATGTTTTAACCCCTTCATGTTATGATGAAGATAATAACTTTGTTGATAATTTTGATGAATTCATACATGTCGAGAGACGTGGATGGGATATGATCAGATATGATGGCAATCCCATGTACGACATTGATGGTCCTTTCCAAAGGTTGCCTTTGCATTTATCACATGAAGTTACTAATAATTTTGACATCTGGCAACAAGAACCTGACCTTATTCAGACACCCAGGGATGACCTAATGCTGTGCTCTCCGATTAATTTTTTATCATACCTTGAGGACTTTGATGACTATCCATCTCAGCACTTAGATTTATCCTATGAAGAAAGTTATCAACCAACGTTATGCTCAGATATTGATAAAAATGAGGAAGTTACTTCCCTGAAGTAGGATACTTGTGATAAAATTTTCCACTGCCCTTTGATCACTTTACCTCCCTGTGTCACTGAAGGTGTGGCTTGGAGACATGTCCCTTATCCCAAGTCTCCTGTAAGGAAAAACCTCATTCTGGATTTTAGGGGAAAGTTGAGTGCCTCAAGACGAAGCTTGTTATCACAGTTTTCCAACCTCCCTCTTAGGAATGGTCAGTCATCCTTTCAGTTTTTGCTAATCCCTCCTCGGGCCTCAAGTTGTGAAGACGTCCAAGGTAGCCAGCGTTCAGATTCGTTGAGTCAGTCTCCTGAACCTTTGACTTTTCACAATCCATTCTTGAGATGGATTGAGCACTCTCCTGAGAGTATGTATTGGGATCACTTTTTCCCTCCCACCCACCTCCATGAGTTAGACTTTGAGATCTCCGATGATATGATATATGTTCTAACCCATGTCATTTTTTTGCTTGACTTATCACTGTTTTGGTTTATGATGAAGCACAAAGGCAGGTATTGTGGGACATTGTTGGATTGGTTACACTGGTCATTTGACTACATCGAACATCCAGCCAACAGGTAAGTATAGGTAGGTAGTTTACTTCACATTATTGATTGTTTACTTTACTTCACATTATTGATTGTTTACTTTAGT
>JASDQU010106200.1:168705-183090 GCA_032191745.1 Picea mariana
GGACTCGTCTTGTCAGCAGCAGCAACATCCATCACCTTCGGCTTGGTCTTGTATCGGAGAAGGCTCTTGCTCCATGAGGTAATTGGTCCAAGTATCATGGTATGTGTCACTTTTGATCATTATAACCTTTAAATGTATGCATCTAATTCCTTTTATCTCTGACAACTGCTTGGATCTTACATTAGCCCACTTGACCATGCTTGGAGAGATTGACTGGGTGCCCTAGCAAGCCTGTACCCATAGGTTTTGGTTTGCCACTGGGGGATTTCTGAAGAGCCATCGTCCGCTCCCATCATACCACCACTTTTCCATCTTATCTCCCGCTCATCTATCCCATTCCCCTTGTCCGGGCATTAGGATGACCTGTTTGTAGGGTTGCACCTTATCTCGTGGGAAGAAGGGGCTAAAGGCCCAGAAGGTAAAGCAGCTGGTAAAAGATAAAAGCCTAGAAATAAAACCTCGAGATGCTTCACCCAAGGATCCCCGAGAAGGCAATAAAAAGCCTCTCAGCAAGAAACAAGAAGGACCCGAAAAATAACAAACAAGACTTAGTCAAGAGGATAGGGGGTCTCATCACGAGCCAGCCTATTATGTTCATGGGTACCTAACAGCATGACATTGCCACCATCTGGTTACCACGCCAAGGCAGTGACCTTTGGTTGCATGGCCAAGGGAAAGGGGGTCTCATCACGAGCCAGCCTTCTCATCTCTGTGAAAGTACTTGTGGGTAACACTGTCAGCTCTGGTCACCACGCCAAGGCAGTGTCCTCTGATTAGCCCTTGAATAAAAAGAAAAAGAAGAAGAAAAAGGCAAGAAAGGGCTTGGAAAAATTGCATCCATGACGGGTACAGCTCGCCTTCTACAAAGGCACCCACAGGTAACATTATGCATCCCTGGCTCTCACTCTACCCATATGTCTGGACATCCCCTAGCCACATCACCTCATTTACATGGCTTGGATGAAACCCCTTGGAAACTTTCCTTTCCTTATGGATACTAGCCCAATAGGATGTCTTGTCCTTCTTCTCGACCTTGTATTGTAGGTTTTTGTAATGTCTTTGAGCTATTGAATGATATATCAGGGTTTTATGCGTATGTTTGATGATATTAATGATGAAACGTGATTGATATTGCTATGATCCCTGTGACTAATGAGCCCATGGAGGGCGTAGTTTTTGATGTGCAGGACCATACCCGACGGGCAGGTACCATTTGGACCGGTACACATGGGGTGATGATTAGTTTGGACCTCCATGGGGCTGAAGAGCCCATCAGATGGTTGTTGAGACCCCGTCAGAGGAGCAGAGACAAGACAGTGTTTGATCGAGGTCTTGCACTGGAGAAGAAGAGAATGTTTCACCAGAGGCACTTTGGCAGAGCCCGGCCTAGGGGGAATGACCCCTTTTCTGTGGAACGTTGGCCTTGGAAGCCTCAGAGCGTCCCCATCCTCACCATGACGTCATCCAGCTTCATGGTCACTCATGGAGGCAGACTGGGCAGCAGTGGCACGTGTGGCATGTTGGAGAAGCCCCTGGGGGACTAACGTTTTGCTCCTGGATGTCTCATTTTCCCTAAAAGGGGCTAGCACCTCCCTTGAAGGGGCTTTTGCCTTTATTACAACTCAATTAGGGTTTTAATTTGACAATTTATGTAAAAACAGTATGATTTTGGTTTAAAGCCTTGTCGACTATGGTTTATGACCTAAAATAATTAAAGGTCATTGATACATTATATATTGAAGAGTTTTATCCTCATTTTGACATAACACAACACTCACTTTCCTACTGAGATCTGATTTTTGCGCCCTAGTTGGGTATTTGTTCTCTTGGAGTGAGGCACACTTGTTGAAGGAAGGCTTTTCTTGGCATTTTTGGCATTTCTCTTGAAGGAAGGTTTACAACTAGGGTTTGCAATGCTATTTCATGGTGATATGTAAGTGTTTTTTCTGCAAAACTTCTTAATTGAATGGTTGTAGTCTTATAATCTTGCATTTATTTATAAACTTTGTTGATTTAAAACCCTAGGGATAAACACACAAGTAGGTTGTTATCTCATGTCCCCTAAAAGAGAAATTTTCAGCCATTGAAGGAGAAAGGAAGAGCCTAGCCATAGCTACACTCTCATTTCTCTCTTCCCCTGAGCTAGTCGTACCCTTTTAAAGTCAAGAAGGAGGAGACGTCCCAGGCCTAGGTTATCTACACCTAGGGTCGTCCTGCTTCTAGGGTTTGGTGATAGGGCCTTGCTTTAGCAACACCCTCCCTCATCACACTCTCGTGTCTTGGTTTATCTTTTATGCTAGCCGTTTTGCCAAGTTAAACCTAAGGAAGGAGGAAAGAGCACGAGGCCTTGCTTTAGCAACACCAGAGTGAGCCTCTTTCCCCTAGGGTTTTGCTTCTGGGGCCCTGCCATAGCAGCACTTCAGAACCCTTCCCTCTAGTCCTTAGCCTTTTCCTTCAACTTTTGCGTCCTCCCTTAACTTGACTCTATTTACCCTTTAGGCACTAATCTCATAACTCCAATGTTGAAGTGATAAGTGGTCAAACAACTCTCAAAACTTTTATAAAACCCTAACTAACTACTAACCCTAAAAGCTAACGTCACACTTGGTTATTTCATCTTGACGCAACATTCTTTATATATTGAGCAATTGGATGATGGTTGATGCATTTATTGAATGAGGATTGATTAGATACATTGATTGCTATATCATCTTGACATTTATTGGTGAAGTAGTATTATTTCATTGCTATATTAACAAACATTGACTTCGTCAATATTTATTGTTGCAATTGCTTATATATTGATATCAGTAGTTATATGAAGTACTAATCCATTGAATCATAGCCTGCATGTATTAGTTTGTTGTTGCTTTGTTCCAGGCAGGTGTTCTCATTTGGGCCTACACTTCATTATTGGCTGTTTAGCCCGACTATCTTCTCTAGGTGGTAACCTGTGAAGAGGGACTTTTACTTTGACCTTTAGACCTTAGCCTCTTCAAAACTCCAGGTCACCGGGGATGTCTCCCCTGGGTCTAACCTCCCTAAAGAGAAAGAACCTTCCCATTGTGGTGACATTGGGTGGGGTAGGTTCCTGTTACGCCAGTTTGGGCTCCTTCTTATAGCCATTTGACCTAGCTACAAATTGTGCGATAACAGGAGACAAGGTACAAATCTTTATCTTCGAGATCTCTAAGGATTTTTTCACAAAGCTTGAGCCTTTAGGGTTTGAGGGAGGTCCATTCTTAGCAGTGTGCAATGAGACACTAGAACTTTGTTGCTTCACTAGCCAAGATCGCTTCCAAATCTCGATGCTATATGGCAATGACTCAATGAAGTCACTGATCTACTTAGGGGCATGTCTTGAAGGCCCATTCTCTCTCATTATGTTGTGCCCTAATAATGAGTGATGTTATTCACTCGAAACATGTCAAACTAAAATCATTAATTCCATTGAAACTAGAAAAGTATGAGAATATGTAGAACTATGAAAGCCTCCACTTGCCTAAAAACAAAGACCGGTTGAGAAGACCTAAACTCCAAATGAAATGACTGATCTCCAAAAGATTTATCCTAATACAGACAATATAAATTGAACCCAAATAGAATGAAAAACAAAAAATAAGGATGCTACAAAGCATCGAGTATGATTCCAGTAGAGGATATTATCATAGGATGTAAAGCATGAGAGATTATAGCAATGAATCATACTGAAAATTACACATCAAACTGGACTGTAAAAGCACCTCACTTCTCTTGGTGCAAAAACATGTACATGGTACAAAAAATACACAAAGACAGCAACATACAGATATGCAAAAGATCCAAATAAATAATCTCATAAAAACATCAAGGTAGAGAAAAAATTGAGGTTAGGGATCAATATAATCATAAATGATAGAAGACTTGAAAAAAAGATTCTTATAGGCGATGAATTTGGACTTCCCTCCCTGTGATCAACACATCGACTCATAATGCAACTATGCCATTATCCATATAAATATGGGGGCAGAGAAAAATGAAGAAACAATGTATTTTTGGGGAAAGTTTTGAGTATTCTGTGACTATGCAATGAAGGAGGAATTAGTGCAGCTGGAGGCTATTTTGAAACATATATACTCTTATAATAAACCTGCTAAGAGTACCCCACCCTAAATGATTCAATCTACAGAACAAGGCCTTGAGATGGAATCTAATGATGGTGTTGTCAATAATCAGCTGTAATTACTACCAAACCTAGGCCCTAAAGAAAATCGAAGTTGGAATCAGCCTCGTGAACTCTAATTTATGCCTAAAGACTTGGCATACATAGTAACTTCATGTTGGGTTAAGTTAGATAGATAAAACCTAACTGGAGATGCATACAGCGAAAAAACCGTATGTTTATCAAATCACCAAATCTACACAATGGAAGATGTTAAGAACCAAAATATAGTAAAATATCATCGCAGAATGCCCAAAAAGACTTCCAAATAGACATGAGCATGTGGTCAAATGGAAATTTGTTGAATGCATGTTGCAAGTTCCATATTCATTACTGTGATCCTAAAGGTATGTTGGTCTCATTACAACCACAAACAGTAGCGAATTGAAAAAGCACAGCGGTGCTTACAAAGTGAAATGATCACCAAGAATCCAAACTCCAGAAAAAGCAACATGTACAATTGTATTTATGTATTATAAATATCAAAATGGAAAGATATCTTACTTGACACCATAATGACTAGGATCGAAGGTCATATTATCATATATAGTTTTCCTCAGCTCAGCAGCAAACTTTGGAGAGAGCATATCAGATAAAACATTTGTAATGTTCACAAATTCTGGATCACCCAGATTCATTCTTAAGGCAAACATGTGTTTAAATGCTTCAATTGTTCGATGTAGGCCTACTGTTCCGTCAGCTGCCGAAGGCACTCCATAGCTTGAAAAAATGTTCAGGACCTGCAATTTAAACCAAGATTTGACTAAGATTAGAACAAAATAAAGTGACTAAAACTACTATTTACTGCCATGTAAAAGGATGGAACTTAGTGTACTTACTAGTATCATTCCAGCACCACCAGAAGAAGGAGGTGGCATGCCTAATATCTTGTATCCCATAATGTCGGCAGAAAGAGGTTTTGCTACTCTTACTCTGTAAGTTTGCAGATCTCTTAAGGTAAGAATCCCTCCTGCTCTTTGCACGTCTTTGACCAGATGGGCTCCAACAGTGCCATTGTAAAAGACCTTTGGTCCAAATTTGGCAATAGCTTCTAATGTCTTTGCCAGCTTTAAATTATGGCATATGTCACCAACTTGCAAGAGATTCCCCTTGGATGTGAAAACATTATAAAGCCCTTTGTCTGCAAAAATTGCTTCTTTTGAAGAGTTAATCTGGTAAGCAAGATAAGGGGAGATGGTAAAGCGTTCTGCAAGATGGATAGCAGGCTGCACAAGTCTCTTCCACGGAAGTCTACCATACTTCAACCAGGCTTGATGCAGGCCTGCAAGCTCGCCAGGAACAGCTACTGAAAGAGCGCCAACTGATTTTGAGGAAGGATTTTTGGCATACATATTCTGCAATAAAATGAAATTGACACCATAAAATGTGGTTTGATTTGATCACCTACAGTTCCCTATAAGCCAAAATTTGTCATTCCCTTTTAAGAATCAACATTGTCTGCCAGTATAAGCAATCCAAAATTGTGCTAAAAAAGCCCCCACAACTCCCCAGGCACTGTACTTCTCAACCCCAGACAAAACAGCTCTAGAGTTGCAATCTGTCTATAAAATTTTCAAGAACTGATCCACACACACACACCGGGAAATCAATTACAAGTGAAATATAAAATGGCAGAGATTGCGGGATTATTCATGCCAGGATACAAGATTGGTGAGAAAATGATTGCTATTGTTGAATTTGCTCAGATGAAGAAGGGTACCTGTGAGGCTGAAGCAGGAGCTGTCTCTCGCATGTCATAAGCTTCCGCTTCACCAGTTGCCAGCCTTACCAGCATAAAAGCCCCTCCACCAAGACCGCTTGATGCTGGGCTTACCACGCCCAGACACAAAGCAGTTGCAACTGTGGCATCCACTGCATGGCCACCTTCCCTGAGAACATCCCTTCCAATTTTAGAACAACGCCCATCATCTGCAGCAACTGCTCCTTGATGTGCCTCAATCAACTCTCGTCTTCTAGATGGAAATATATTGTTTACATTGGTACTGGCCTGGCTTGAATCCAAGCCCAAAAGAACCACTAATAGTATGGCTAAGAAAGGAAAAGATTTAAATAGATCTGCAAGCAAATGGATACCTCTTATTAAAGATAACACATAAAGGTTTTTTACGTAAAGAAAGAAAGAAAGTATTTTTAACGTCTACGAGGCTAAAAATAGTTTATGGGACAGATTGCTTTTCCATCTGGCTTTTGTATTCGGCCCTTTTCCTGTGAAGTTTTACAATAATCGCTCCCAGCTTCTCGACAAACTCTTTGCTGAATAGATTATCCCAAGAACTAGCTGCCAGAATACCTGCATAATTTTTCCTGCTGTCTTTGAGGGCCTCACATTCTAAAATGAAATGTTTTTCTGTTTCCACTTTTCCGGACGAGCACAAAATACATACTCTTTCCTCCCACATTTCTTTTGGCCTTTTCCAGCGCACAACGGAGTTGATGAGAATTAGTCCTTAATTGAATAATAAGAATTTTAGATCTCCAAGAAATATTAGCCCCTTAAATGTTTCTCTACGATTCCTATCCTTCTCAAATTGTTAGATATCAAGCATTGATCAAGGAAACTCAAATTTGTAAGTTCTAAGAGTGTTTTATATGATAAATATTAAATGCATATCATCTATAAAATGGAAAATTTCACACACGAAGTGTTACTGTGTTCTGAAAAGTTGATCATGGAGTAAACTCACCAAGTTATGGAGGTTTTGGTGCAGCTACAGATTCAATGAGATATGCAGTGTGCTATTGTTTGATACGAATTCCTACAGATTTGCAGATTCTCATTTCTGGGAGCTGAGAGAGTTTTCTTAAAGGAGTATTATCTATGGAGCTAACATTTACAAGTTCCATGAAAACATTTAGTATGCCAGTTTGTGATAAAACCCAATGCCTATGGGCAGCAAATTTGCATTTCCAATATCAGACATGCCTTCTTAAGGAGTTTTCTTTTGATTTTGAACTAGCAAGCTCAAAACTCAATCTTAACTAAACGCTAATTAAGTACCTCTATTCTTACTGTGACTTGGAAGAGTACCTCTATTCTTACTGTGACTTGGAAGGTAAAACTCAGTGCTAATTAGGTACTTCTATTCTCACCATGACTATGACTTAGAAGATAAAGACTATAATGAAGAATGGATATTATTCATAAAATGGAAATAGACATCTTTGTTTTCACCATGACTTAGAAGGTAAAGATCGTAATGATAAATGGGAATAATCCATAAATTCTACCATGTTCCATAGGATGATTCTAGAGGTATGAAGGCTTTCGTCTCCCGAAAGAGATACCTTCCCTAGGCAATGGACTTATCACGGATGTTAAGCAAATACCCCTGTGGACTTCTCTGAACCACTATGGTAAACTGTGAACATACATGACCTAAGAAACAAAACATGTCCAACTAGGGACACGGACATATTGGGACACATGTTTGGAACGTGTCCTAAAACAGTGCACATGCCCTAGAAGTGTTTCACCTGTTTAAATCTAAAAAAACGTTTTTTAATTGCTATTTTCTCACTTTCAACTGTAGCAAAAGAGCTCTGGCAGTCTCTCATTGTGAAAGTAAAGGGGTAAAATTTCAGGGTAAAATTTCAGATAAGTATTTTGTAAATGTTCTAGTTTCTAAAATATTTAGATTTTTGTCTATATTTTATATATATATATAACTTGTCCAATCTCGTATTTTTGTGTCCTTGGTGTCCTAGTGTCATGTGACTTAGCTGCTGAACTATATGTTCATTGTAAATCACTTTAATACATGTTCCAAAAATGAAGATAAGTAAGAATCTAAATCACTTTGATACATGTTCTTCTGTCAGCTTCAACCGATATTTGTAAAAAGTCATGCCCTTTTGCATCACTTTGAATCATTAGAGAAAAGCACCTAAAGACTTCTAGAATAATGATTGTATAACAAATGCTCTAACCTGCAGCAGAATCACAGATGGAGGAGGTCTGAACAGACCAGAAATATATTTATGTATCCCGTGCATTGTATCACTTAACCATAGGTAAGAGCAAGTCCAACATAACACCCACCAATAAAAATCTTCTACTATGACAGAAAGAGAACTCAAACTGCAGACCTTATGGATCCTTAATCCAAAAACGAAACTGGTGTCTTGTGCAGACCTTATGGATCCTTAATCCAAAAACGAAACTGGTGTCTTGGGCAATGCACCCATTATCATTAGTTTGTATCAAAATCTTCTACAGTTATAAAGAGAGAACTCAAACTGTAAACCTTATGGATCCTTAACCAAAAACGAAACTGGTGCCTTGGGCAATGCGTCCATCATATTGGGCCATCCGCCATTATCATTATTTTTTAAGAATAAGAGAGATTTTGCAAACTAACAAATATCGAAGAAGATTAATATTACTTACTTGTCATCTCTGCAGCAAAAGTTTGATTGTACAATCAGTTTTAAAGAAGTTTGCTGTATAATGTGACTCTTGGCAGAGCTTTGTGAGCCCTGTGATTGTTATCTCTTTGATGTTACTGTCTGCAAACTATCTTAGCCGAGTGGTTATCTTTATCTGCAAATTATCTTGTGATATATTTGCAGATGGAGGGATTTTGTTTCACATTATTACTCTCCTATTTCTGAGCAAACAAAGACTGTGATAACATTGAATTGTAGAAAAATGGCCATTAACCACGCATGGGATGAATGTTACACATGCACACAAGGTCTCCGAGTCAGAAGACATACAAGACGTGTGAATCTGTGACACCAGGAGACTTAGCTTTTGGTGGGAGAATTGATTATGCCCAACTTGTTTTTCTTCATGTAAGAGTGATCAAGTAGAAGACTCCAGCCCAAGGATCAAACCATCCATTCTTGTTAGCACAACCGCCCACGTTTTTTTCTTTATAAGTAGGCCTTCGATCAAAATATACCATATAACGCAATGGCATTGACTTTACATTTTTCTGCCAATTATGAGACACCGTCCACGTTTCAGGTTAGGTTGGATGCAGATAGAAAGAAAATAAATATTTTTAAAGGTCACTAGACTAAAAAATAGTTTATGAAACAGATTGTTTTTCTATTATTTTTAAAACATTTATATATTTTTCAAATTAAATTAAAAATAAATAGAAAAAAATAAATATTTTTAAAATCCACAAAACTAAAAATAATTTATAAGACAGATTGTTTTTCCATTATTTTTAAAACACTTATGATATCTTTATAGTCTCCCACCAAATTGCCAATTATTCTTTATAATCTCCCGCCAAATTGCCAATTATGGAGATAGCAGCAATATTCTGTCAACCATTCTGAGATATCTATATAGTATGAGAATCGCAGAAGTATGTTGCCAACGATATCAGATAGCAGTAATCTAAACAATTTTGCCAACAATATCAGGTAGGAGTCGTCTAAACGTTTTTTAGGTTTTTTTTAATAATTTTTTATCAATTTTACTCAAAATCTAGTAAAAAATTATTGGAAATGTATAACAATTTCACCCAGATTTATTTCATGGAATATCCTTAAAAAAAAAATTAAACAGCATCAAATAACCTGATATTCGTTTTGCCAATTATGAAAATGGAATAAATAATCATTTGATAAAGAAATTCAAAATATTTTGTTTTCCAGGTTGGAATTTGGTAAAATATTACAAATAAAGTTTTCATAAACTATTTATTTTTCTGTTTTTTTTCCTGAAATTTGAATCATGCGAGACACCAAAATCTCAAAGACTGTTTCGCAGTCCACTGAAAAGAGAACTATGATTACTATGTAACTTATATATTATTTTTTATTGATAACATATATTATTTTTTATGGATAACATAAAAAAGAGTGCATGGTTTATTATTTTAATTAAATTTATATAGAATATTAAATATTTTATAGTATTGGTTTAAATTTTTAATTAAATTGTAATTGGAGTAATATTTGGGTTTGTGTATGAGATTAAGATTAAAGGTTAATAATAATAATAATAATTTTATTTTATGATCATAGTAGTTAGACACCAAATTGGTGTATGGGCCCATTTCGTATTAGGAGGAAACACATGTTCTTAACCATTAGCCCACTAGGTAGCCTTAGGGATAACCATAAGGGACACTCTCTTTCTTGTAGATGTTATCTAGGTTGAAACAATGTTTTGGTTTTAGAGTAAGACCTAAAGCTACTTTTGATTAGCTAAAAGCTCTGCTTCCTTCCTCTAATGTAAGGAAATAGGTTAACAACCCAAGACCTACATATATAAGTCAATCCACATTGGCAAATAGCAACTAGTGATGGTTGACTTCATTATTGGGAGTTATGATAGGTCTTACCACCTTAAGGGGCAAAAGAAAAAGATAAGGTGTCGGTTCAAATTTCTTTAGATTAGATATATTAATTTATATTAATATATAAATTAATCTAATGCATGATGAAATGACTATTTTCTTGCAACTCAAAATAACAAGAAAGGAAACAACATTTTTGCTAGGAATCATTTTGGATTAATGGAATGAAAGAGATCAAATCTTAAATTTACACAATCCAAGATTGCATAATCCATTTCTACATTAAAAACAACATTCTCATCAATCCAAAATTGCAATTTCAACAAAAATTGGTTTGTCAAATTCCAATAATGACAACTCTAAAAATGTCAAAATCCTAAATATTCAACCTTCTTTAATAATATTAAGACGATTTATTTTGAAAAATAAACTAACACTAACTATGTCTTTAAATTTTATTTATCTAACTTTTCATTAAAAAAAACCACTAAAATCAGTGGAAAAAAATGGATACTAAAATTTATATGAGGCATTAATATTTCAACAAATAATGAGGTGTGTTATCCCCAACTCCTAGGGATAACTAAGGAGATGATGTCTCGAGGCCCTCAGGTTGCAGACATGGAGTACCAAGAGACAACTTGACCAGCAGTGTCCACTTGCATAGACAAAGACCCACCTCACCACCACAACTCCAGGTTGATCACGATGGTATCCATCACATCAATTGGCCTCCGGAAGACATTAGGTCTTGCTCCATGAGGTACAAGTCAGGTATTATGGTGAGTGTCATTTCAATATTTGAGGCATTTGAGTTTGTTGCATCTATTACTGCTTTTGATTATATGACATCTACTTGGACATTATGTTATTTTCCCTGTTTCACTTTGGTGGTTGACATTGCGCCCTAATAATTGGGTCACCCTTAGTGTAATGTCCCCACTTTGGGACATCATCACAGTGCAGAGGTTTATGATGACCAGAGTAGCTAGATGGATGTTATAGCGAGTACAGGGGTTATTGAGAGGCGTTGTGGGGTCCAGCTTGCATTTCTCATCATATTCCATCATTATGAGCCATTCCACACAAGTTGGATTTGGTTCTGTTGCATTCCGACGATTTCCATGATTTTGACTATTTTGAGCTATAAGCTAATTGAATTCACTAAAGAGGTCATTTTGGGCACATTACTTGGAGGAACCTCTCAGTGTAATAGCTCATTGGAATCAGGAGAAGCAACACTACAGGATGGGATGGTGAGAAGTGACTTTTAGTGGCTAGGGAAGCCACAAGGAGAGATAAGGTGTTTTTCAGAGGTAAAAAGGTTAATTAATTAATTAAAGTGATTTAATTAATTAATTAAATATTAATAAAATGAAAGTCACTTTGGAGGGACAAGGAGAGTGTTGGTCACTATAATTGCTTAATTGATTTCAAGCAACCAAGTGAAACATAAATTATCAACCCAGGGAAGTCTTTTTATTTCAAAGATAACCACGCACTATATATGCTCAATTCCAAAAGCAACTTACAGTTGTAGTAACAGAAGCTATACTAATCACACTTGCTGAAGTTCTGAATTAAATCACAGGAAAGCAACTTCCCTATTGCAGAAGTTAAAGGTTAATCTAAGAATCATGGATTACATTAAAATAATACTTGCAACAGGAAAGAACACTACTCTGCAATCAGAGGACAGGACCCTTGCTCTCAAACAGAGACTTCAGTGCTGACACTCCTTCATCGAAACAGTAATGCAGAAAAAGATAACTCTATCTAGCAGAGAACAAGACCAATTAGTCCCTTCCTTTCTAAGCAGGAACCTTAAGCCCTATTTCTGTTTAGCGTACTTGTGAAATAGAGATTGCAGAGAGCAGGATGATCCGATCCCTTCCTGTCTGAGCAGGGACCCTTAACCCAGTCTCTGGCTAACAAACTTGCAGCAGTAAATGAAATCTACAGAGGAAAGGATGTTTTGATTCCTTCCTATCTGAGCATGAACCCTTAACCCAATCTCTGGCTAGCACACTTGCAGCAGTAAAGGAAATCTACAGAAGAGAGGATGTTCTGATTCCTTTCTGTCTGAGCAGGAACCCTTAACCCAATCTCTGGCTAGCACACTTGCAGCAGTAAAGGAAATCTACAGAAGAGAGGATGTTCTGAATCCTTCCTGTCTGAGCAGGAACCCTTAACCCAATCTCTGGCTAGCACACTTGCAACAGTAAAGGAAATCTACAGAGGAAAGGATGTTTTGATTCCTTCCTACCTGAGCAGGAACCCTTAACCCAATCTCTGGCTAACCTCACAAAATCATTACACAAGATTGTTGATAAACAGAATTACGAAATTCATTCACTAAACTAGGACAGAGTCAGTAGTGTTTCAGCAAAGCGGAATCCATTAAACATAGTGTTTCAGCATATGAAAATTAAACACACATAAACAGAGAACACACTCTACAACTAACGGATGAATCTTGTGGAGAAGGTGGGCCCTCCCTTCTCACAAGATTCCCCTGGAACGGGAAAGCTAAAAGGAAATGATCAAAGCAGTCTTCTATTCATTAAAATGTCGTGTTACAATCTGAGAAAATGAAGTACACGTCCCTCTCTCTCAAGCTTTTCAATACATAAAACTTGGATGCTCGAATGGAGAATTCCCCTTATTTAAAGAGGGAACCTCCTCGATGCAATATATCAAAAATTACAATGTATATCTGAATCGGATCTTCTTTCTAAACCAGAGCAGAATGTCCTGGTCTCACACAACAGAAATGCTATTACAGGAGCTGGATGAGGTATTGTTGTTACAACTGGAGTAACAGCTTCTTCTTGTAGTTGCCGATGTTGTTTCAGCATCGCAATTCACGGGTTGTTTCAGCCACGTGAATTGTGCTCTTGACTGTGTCGGCCTTGACCGCTAACTGTAACGGCTTCCTTGTGTTTCAGCATCGTTGGTTCTGGCGGTCTCCTCTGTGTTTCAGCATTTGCAGCTCTAAACTTCATAGCAGCTCTGTGTCTCATCCTCTGCGACTCTGGACTGTATGACAGTTCTGTGTTACAGCATCAGGGGCCTCGGGCTGTGTTTCAGCAACAGGGACCTTGGACTGTGTTTCAGCAACATAGACCTCAGTCTGTGTAATCAGCTCCGTGTTTCAGCATCTGCGATTGGCATGGACTTCGGATTGTGTAACAGTGTTTCAGCATCTGCGTCCTGGACTTCGGACTGTGTAACAGTGTTTCAGCATCTGCGTCCTGGACTGTGTTTCAGCAACAGGCTTTGAATGCTAGTCTGCAGTCTAATCAATGGTTAAGTACAAAAGTGATGTAAAATATTATGCAAAACAGATTTAAGCATATAGTAATGAGAAAGGACGTTATATACCTTGGAATGATCAGATGAAGTGATATTATGAATCTAAATACAAGTGATGAAGGGTATAATAATGGCAAAAAGTATGGGCAAAAAGGTACATTGTGTGGTCCTAACATCCCCCCAGCTCAAGGTGTTGCATGTCCTCAGGCAACTCACTCTGAATCAGAGTCTTGATACCGGCTCTGATCGTGTAAATTACTTAAGCAGTAGCTCTTGGAGGTACTGTCTGTTGGGGTTCTGAACGCTTGGACCTGTTGCAGTCTTTGCCATGTTGTTGTCTCTACCTTCTGAGGCAACTTATAACTGACTTGATATGTTTCTATTGGCAGCCAGAGGATGGGAAAGTAAAATTTGTACCCTATCCAGTTTTCAGCACAATGTCTAACACACTGGATGTAGCTGGGTACCCTGGAAATTGCTGCTTCTAAGTTGGTCGGACCAAAAGGATTGTGCTGTTGTCTTTTTTCTGTGGATTGCTGCCAAAACAGGTTATTGGTCTAGAGGGCAGGAATCTCTATTGCACTGATG
>JASDQU010106200.1:183190-198358 GCA_032191745.1 Picea mariana
GCATACTAAAGAAACACACTTTTACCTAACGACATATTAGACCAAGTAGATCTTAACTAAATCCTAAGTGTCTAAATATCCTAACAGGCCAGAGAGCCACACACTCCACCTTGGTTTGGTTTGGAGTGGGCCTACAGGTACTTGTCCTTTGGGGCGAGACCTTTTCTCCCACTTGATCATCATGATAGGGCATGGAGATTTTTGGACAGGTACTTCTTCTACAGAGGTATCTTCATTGATACAGTCTCTAGACAACAGGTCCAATGGTCACACGTATTTCAGCTGGAGGACCCGGGAGAGGAGGATTCAGGATGTATGCAGGAGGCAGACAGTCATGGTCAGAGTAGTACATGGCCAGTAGGGTGATCTTCGACGAAGGTTAGCATGGGACCCAGGGATTGCAGGATTGAGCATTTCACTGACTGATAGGGGATAGTGTACCATTGCAGGGGAAAGTTATTCTAACTTTCCATTGAGCTTCAGTATTGAGAGGAGCGGATCGCTTGCGGGTGTCTCACGAAGGTCTTGCAGCACCTCATTTCTGCATCAGCATGAGCAGTTGATGGAGGTCGTATGGATCTGGGTAGAGACTTGTAGGATGGATTCGTTCTGAGATGAGGACATGTGTCATATGCAGGAGACTTTCGGAGTTGATGTATTTAAGAATTATGCGTCCCAGGAGCTAGTAGTTCATGACTTGATATGGGACCCAGGGGGCAGTATGTGTGATTGTTCATCTTTGGAGGGGTTCTACTGTGTATCCCACAGGTGGACATGGGATCTTGGTATTATACTTAAGGGGATTCGGTTATTGCTTGAGGATAAGTAATTTTCTAGCAGGGAGGACTGTAATGTCCCCACTTTGGGACATCATCACAGTGCAAAGGTTTATGATGACCAGAGTAGCCAGATGAATGTTATAGCGAGTACAGAGGTTATTGAGAGGCATTGTGGGGTCCATCTTGCATTGCTCATCATATTCCATCATTATGATCCATTCCACACAGGTTGGATTTGGTTCCGTTGCATTTCGACGATTTCCATGATTTTGACTATTTTGAGCTATAAGCTAATTGAATTCACTGAAGAGGTCATTTTGGGAACATTACTTAGAGGAACCTCTCAGTGTAATAGCTCATTGGAATCGAGAGAAGAAACACTATAGGATGGGATGGTGAGAAGTGACTTTCAGTGGCTAGGAAAGCCACAAGGAGAGATAAGGTGTTTTTCAGATAAAAAGGTTAATTAATTAATTAAAGTGATTTAATTAATTAATTAAATATTTATAAAATGAAAGTCACTTTGGAGGGACAAGGAGAGCAAAAAGTATAAAGGAAAGGCAAGGGCCTCCACTCATTCATTCATGTATGATTATCTTTTGATATCTAGCTTTTAGCTAGTGAGCCCATCTCTTGGGGGTTTTGAGGGTTTTGACTTAACAAACCCTAGAGAACGATTCGGTGGTGAAAGATTCCACCTAGCTTGTCCCAAGATTGGTCTCGGAGATGCAATACTCTCCCACACCATTCTAGTTCCAGATCTACTCAGTGCATGAGGGTTCTACACCAACCACAGGCACAGGAAAAGAAGAAGAGCGCACCATTGGGGGTTTCCAGGAAGGGGGCGCACCATTTATTGAAGGAAGGTTTGTTGCAGGAGTTTGAGGGATCCCTTGGAGATTTGAGCACTTGGGTTTTACTTGTAGGGCCTTGGCCATGATTTCTAGTGCCTCTTGAGAGAGTTCTATGGTACATACTATTTACTAGAGCATTGGGACGAATTGAAGAGAAGGAGGACATTTTGGAGATTCAGATATATTCAGTTTGGAGGCGTTATACTTCAGATCTGACCCTGAGACTTCACATAGTGACTTGCAGTGTCTCGATCTATCTTTCTAGCAATTTTCAGGGCATTTGGAGGCCTCCTTCATCAGGGCCGAAATTATAGGGTTTGACAGTTTTAGGAGGGCGCATCTCCATTGGAGGATTCAACATTTGGAGGAGTTTCCCTAGGTATTTTGGCTTGAGATTTCAGGAGGGGATTCTACTCATCTCGATCTACCGTTCAACATCTTTAGTGTATCATTTGAAGGTCTTTGACAGTAGGGCCGAAATTGTAGGGGTTAACAGTTTCAGCAAGGCGTGGCATCTTCCAGCTTGGGGGTTGACACTTCATACGGCCCAAATCTTCTTGTATTGGTATTCATGGTATATTCAGCCTTTGGAGGATTATTGTAGTCTTCTTTGGATCATTTTGTAGCAACTTCTATTGTCTATCTTCTTAGCCATTTGTTGAGCATTCCAGATCGACATCTTCATTGTAGTAGGTTTCTCTATTTCATGAATAAAAGCATATTAGAGATGTTTTGGCTTGTCTATCATATTGCATATGGTTGAGGTATGTTCCATGATTGTATATTATTGTTATTTGTTGCAACACACATATAAACACATCAATAAACCCTAAGGCCGAAATCAAGAGGCCATTCTGCAAGTAACACATGTAAACAAGTAGATCATCCAAGTGTTTGACGAAATACCACAACCAAAAAAAGATTTAAAAGACACCAAAACCGTGATGATCCTTGCCTAATGGCTTGAGATCATTACACTTGGGGATATGTATGCTATTGGGAGGTCCTTTTGACGAGTCATCATGCCATTCATGACCATACTTGTCACTTTCCACACTTCATCCCCTCATCTCCTCACCTTTTGGGGTTTTCGAGTGTACTGACCCAAGAAGGGGTTGTCCCTCATTTCATGGGAAGAAGGGGTTGAAGACCCAGAGGCTTGTAGCTGGAAAAATATAAAATCCAAACCATCAACCTTCTAGATGCTCTCCCAAGGATCTCGAGGACAATGAAATAATGGGACCCGTAAAAGAATGACTAATAACAAATGCCAACCAGAGAGGAGCATGTGTGGGCACTATTTTTATTGCTTGGGTAGAAACCCCACACATGTTTCCAACTTGGGGAAGCATGATGTGACCAAGGTAGATTCAATGTGGGCACAATTTTTCATTCTTAGGTATAAGCCCCACCTTGGCTTCAACCTGGAAACATTCTAAAACAATAAAATGAAACAAATGGGCTTGGAAAAAGTTTGCATTGAAAACGAAGGTGCAACACACCCTCTACAAAGGCACCCATAAGTGAGACACTACAACCCCTTGTATGTCATGAACCCCATGCCCAAAATTATTCCCTTAATCCATGACACCTCATCCACATGACTTAGAAGGAGATCCCCTTGAGAAACACCCCTAAAATTGAGGTACGATTCACCCAATAGGTCATTCTATCAACCCTCCCATACCTAAACTTGGAAAATTGCATAGGGTCTTTGAGCATTAGTTTATTTTGATGAGGTGGTTTAGATGTACTTGCTTATATGGCTCTTTTATTGATTTGATTTACTCATCATAATGCTTTGACTTGAGATCCTTGGAGGGCGTATCCATTTGTCTTTGCAGGACCCCTCTGGAGGACAATTTTGGAGGAACAAGCCTAGCTTGGGCTTCCATGGGGATTGTCTTAAAATATTTGATGTGCTCGTTTAACCATAGAAAATATCACAATATTGTCACCCAACCAATGGCACACAACCACCCCCAAGAAATTTAACCTTTGCTAGATAGAATGATTCCAGAAGCAGCACTAGAACCAACAGATAACCAAGAGAGCGCACCTTTCTCCAAAGATAGCGCACCAAAAAGAGAATCCCAAAAACCACAAACCAAAATGATACCCAATTGCATTCGTTGCAGTTGCACTCCTTCCTCTATACTTGCACACTAGTTATCTTGAATGAGTTTGTGTGTACAAAACGAGCTCAAGAGCTTCTTATTTATAGTCCTTCTTGTGTCTCTTTCTGGAGGGTAATACTTTAATATTATTATTTTAACGAGTCGACTAGTCTTCTAGGGTTCTCACACATCTGTTTAGGGTTTCTCTGGATTTTGAAATATTCTATTCTAGTTATAGGTTACACCTAGAGGTTAATACCTCCAACAACTACCATAATATCAACACTCCCTCCTAGCTAGGGAGGTATTAATTGTAATGGTCTCAAACACATCCATACATTTCACATGGTATGGGCAAGGCTCACATAGTCTTGTAGACCAATCTATAGGTAGCATCATCATAGCCACATAGGCTATCTCATGATCACATAGATCAAGTCACGAGCATCGTCATCACTATCGGTATCATCTGATAGCATCCTGGCATAAAAAATGTATCATCGTCAGCATCATCTCTCAACACCATACTCCATATGATTAATTAGGCAGGATGTTGAATAAGTCATGTGTTGGACTTAGCGCACTCAACAGAGTTTCTCGCATAAGCACTCACTCAACAAAGTGATATAGGGACCATTCTTCCTATCCTGGTCACTGCCTGTGACATAGGAAGAATTATTGTCTCAACAGATGTTGAAATCCATGTCATGGGCTACAAGGAACATTCTTCTAATCCGGACATACGTCCTAGAAGAATGTCAGTCCTCCCAAATGTTGAAAACCACACCATGGGATATAGGGACCATCTTTCTTATCTGGACATACGTCCTAGAAGAATGTCAGTCCCAAACCATTCTCTAATCTGGCCACCATTTGTGTCCTAGAGAAAATGTCCTACATCAACCACCCTAATCAGGAAGCCATGCCATAGGGGGAAAACCATTCTTCTAATTTGGACATGTGTCCTAAAATAATGATTGTCCTGGACCATTTCCTGCAGGAAATGTTTGTCCATGATACATCAACAATCTATCAACTTGGACCATTCTCCACAGGGAGAATGTCATTCCATCAACAATTTGTTATGTTTGTACCATTCTCCACCTAGAGAATGTTTGTCCACCAACACACTGACTATCCATGATGCCATATATCAACACTCCCTCCCAATCGAGGAATTCATCTCCTCCCTCTCAACCAAGGGAGGGTATCTCCACAAGTCCCATTTTGTCCCTCAAGTATGCAAAATTTATCTTGGACATAAGCTTTATCAAAATATCAAATGTTTTCTCATCGGTGGAGATGTATTGGAGAATCAATTCTCCCTTCTGGAATTTATCATGGATAAAATAGTACTTTATCTCAATGTGTTTCGACCTGTCATGGAATATGGGGTTCTTTGAAAGCTTCACACAACTCTGATTATCACAATATATCACAGTCGAATCCAACACCTGATCAAATAGTCTAGAAACCAGCTTACGGACCATATTGCTTCTATACAAGCATCACAAGTTACAATATACTCTGCTTCTGTAGTGTTGAGTGCAACAAACTTATGTTTCCTGCTAGTCCATGATATCATAGCAGATCCCAAACTGAAACATATACAATAAGTACTATGTTTTTCATATGCCCTCCCTACCCAATATGAATCAGTAAATCCATGCAGGTGTACATCACTGTTTGAGGCATATCTCAAACCATAGTTTAGTGTCCCATGAAGATATCTCAAAATGTGCTTTGCAACTATCCAATGCTCATGTCTAGGTTCCACCTGGAATTGGCTCAATGTGTTCATAGAAAAGCAAATGTATGGTCAGGTATTCACAAAATACATCAATGATCCAATCAATTTCTGGTACAGGGACGAGTCTACTGGATCAGAATCAGAGTCTTTGAACTTCTTCATATTTGTCACCATGGGAGTTTCCATGGATTTGCAATCCATCATCCAAAACTTCTCAAGGATCTTTACAACATACTTCCCTTTGTCCGGAAAGATTTCACCATGCTTCTACCATACTTCTAGTCCCAAATAATAATGCATGAGATCAAGATCCTTCATATCGAATTCATGGGATAACTCCCTCTTACGTTGAATAATGAGAGGCTTTGCACCTGTCAGAAACAAATCATCAACATATAGTAGCACGATCACAGATGCATCATGATTCACAATCTTTTAATAAAGGTTTGGATCCACATAGCTCTTGGAAAATCCAAGTCTCATCAAGTAACTGTCAATTTGTGCATACCAAGCTCTTGGAGCTTGCTTGAATCCATACAAGGCCTTCTTCAATCTGCATACATGGGTTTCTCTCGAGCCTACCTCAAAACCTTGAGGTTTCTCTATGTATACTTCTTCCTCAATTACTCCATTGAGAAACATGGTCTTTAAATCCATCTGATGTAAACTCCAACCCATGGATGTTTCAAGAGATATGATGGCTCTAATATATGTGTATTTGTAAATCGGAGCAAACGTCTCATCATAGTCTTCTCCCTTCTACTAGGAGAAGCCTCTAGCCATGAATCTTGCCTTGTATTTATCGATACTCTCATCTACTGCATACTTTATTTTGTAAACCCATTTTGAGGTGACTACAAAGTTTCCTTCAGGTCTAGGCACAATTTCCTCTACATCATTTTTCATGATGGATTGGTATTCTTCCATCACAGCTTCCTTCCATTCTTTCTTCTCGACTGCGTCTTCAAAGGTGTAAGGTTCTGCATTGACAATACTTGTCATGAGTGTCGCATAACTAGATAACTTTTTGGGCCACTTGCTCTCCCTAAAGGTTCCACTAGGAGCTTTATGTCTTTTTGCTTCCTGTAAGGTGGATTCTAGCCATGCTGGTCATTTTTTGTTTTTAGGTACAACAACTAGTTATACAAGTTCAAGTGGTTGGTCTGGTTCTTCATTGGGATGTTTTGGAGAACATGTAATTTCTTCCTTGGGATCTTCATGTTCCTCTTCATCATTAGAGTCTGTGGAATATTCTATAGATTTCTTGAAGGAAATCTTCTCATCAAAATTCACATCCCTACTGATTTCAATCTTCTTTTGATCTAGGACATGGATTATGTAAGCTTTTGATGTCTCACTATATCCAACAAATATGCCCTTCTTTCCTGAAGGTTCCAACTTCTTCCTTTTTTCCTTGGGAACATGAATATAGACAAGACAACCAAAGATCCTTAAGTGTTCCACACATGGCTTCTTTCCGAAGAAGGCTTCTTCCAGAGTCATGTTCTTCAATATACGATGAGAATTTATATTCTAAACATATATGTCTGTCATAGTTGCTTCTCCCTATAGAAACATGGATAGATTATGGTCATTCATCATTGCCTTAACAGATTCTTCAATGGATCAATTATTTCTTTTTGCTACACCATTTTGTTGAGGATTATGTGGGACAATTAGCTCCCTCCTAATCCCGACTAATTTGCAAAAGGAAACGATCTCTTTGGAGGTGTATTCTCCTCCATTATCATATCTTAGCATCTTGATCTTCTTATCTATCAAGTTTTCCACTTTAGCTTTGAATTGTTGGAACTTGCCAAATAATTCATCTTTTGTCTTTAACAGGTACATCCAACTCTTTGTTGAGAAGTCATCTATGAACATCACATAGTAAAGAGAGCCTCCTAGATACTTCACTAGCATAGGATATGTTATCCCCTATCCTAGGGATAACTAAGGAGATTATGTCTCGAGGCCCACATGCCCTAGACATGGAGTACCGAGAGCCATATTGACCTGAGCTTGGCCCCGGAGGGCCCATCCTTTCTTCAACACCTCCCATGCTTTGAATATGTGTATTTAATTCTCTTTTGCTTCATGATGTTTGCTTGGACATTATGCCTTTTAACTTTCCCATACTTGGGGGAGTGACAGAGTGCCCTAACAAGTTGGTTCCCTTATGGATGAGTTGTCACTGGGTGGGTCTATGAAAGGTCATTGTCCATTCCTTCCATACTTATCACTTTTCATCATTTTCCCTCTCATCTATCCCCTACATTGGTCCAGGCATTGGGTTTTCTAGGCTAGTAAGGGTTGTACCTTACCTTGTGGGAAGAAGGGGCTAAAGGCCCAGAGGGTAAAAGTATCTGGCAAAAGTTAAAAGCCAAGATCAGACCTTTAGATTCTTTGCCCAGGGATCCTCGGGAAAGCAATAAAAGGCTTATCAGCAAGAAAAAGGGGGGACCCATGAAATAAAATAAAACTTAAGACTTAGTTGGTGGATAGGGGGTCTCATCATGAGTCAGCCTATTAGGTCGATGGGCATGTAGTTGTATGACACTATTATTCATCTGGTTACCATGCCAGGGTAGTGGCTCTTGGTCGCATAGCCAAGAGAAAGGGGGTCTCATCACAAACCAACCTTCTCATCTCCATGAAATGCTTGTGGGTAACGATGTCACCACTGGTCACCACACCAGGGCAGTGTCCTCCATCTATTCTTTTGAAAGAAAAAGAAATAAGACAAAGAGTAAAAAGGCATTGAATGGGATAAGAAACAATTGCATTCATGACAAGATACATCTCACCCTCTATAAAGGCACCCACAGGTAGGACCTACATTTCCCTGTTATCATTGCACCCCTTGCCCAAACATCCCTCACACCATCTCATGCATTTACATGACCTAGATTGGTCTTCACCTGGAAACACTCCACACATAAGGAGAATTAGCCTGATAGGACATCCTGAAACCCTCTCCAAACCTAGCTTGTAGAATAACATAACATCTTTGAGCACTTGTCTGGGAAAAGGGGGGTTTTATGCACATGTTTGGGTAACTTAATTATTAGATGTGATTGATATTGCTATGATCCCTGTGACTTATGAGACCATGGAGGGCGTACTTGTTATTGATGTAGGACCATGCCCGACGGGTAGGTACATATGGGGAGATGATTAGGTCGAACCTCTATAGAGATAAATTCCCACCAGATGAATGTTGAGACCCCAGCCATGGGAAGAGGGATATTGGAGGTTTGCATCAGAGAAAAGGGAGGACATCCCACCAGAGGCACTTTGGTAGGCCTGGACCTAGCGAGGTCTTTCCCTCCCACCATGACGTTGGCCCTTGAATGCCCCTGATGTCATCATTCATAGCCTTGACGTCATCCAGTTGGGGTATTCAGCATGAGGACGACTTTGGTTGGCACGTGTGGTAGTTCTTGAGGGGTTTTGAGCCCTAATTTTTCACTTTGGAAGCCTAGTGTTCCAAGAGGCGAGCCAATGTCACCCTAGGAGGGGCATGACATCACCCTAAAAACATGAAATTAGGGGTTTTATTATCAATATTATGTAAAACTGGATTTTGGATGAAAATTGGCCATGTCGACCTTTTTTTACCTAAAATGTAATTAAAGGTCATTTGTATTATATAAATAAGAGATCAAACTCTCATTTTCATTCATCATCTTTCACTCACACAAGTGTGAGGTCTGAAATTCAGCCTCTTTTAAGGCTTATTGGCTGAACTATGTGGTGCGCAACTCTTGGAGGGAGCTTTTATTAGTGTATTTTTGCATTTTCATGGTGGAAAGTCTTCAACTAGGGCTTGTGACTAGATTATTCTTGGTGAAGTAAGTAGAAATATGTAATCCTTCTTTGTTTTGAATGGTTATGGTATATTTTACTTGCTCATTTATAATATTATAAAATTGCTAGTGTGAAACCCTAGGAGAAAAGCACATGTTATTGTCCTTCTCTCAATAACTTTTCACATACTTGATTTTGCTAGAGGACACCTCGCCTGAAGAATATACTAGAGCCCTACCTTAGTAGCACTCTAGTACTATTGCTTCGTTAGTCTTTCATGTTTTATTTCAAGCTTGATCTAAAGAAGAAGGAAAATCCTTAGGGCTTAGGGTTACCTACTTCCTAGCAACTTTTTCCTTCTAGGGTTTTGGATGATTGAGGCCTTAGGCTACTAACACCTCAACCATCCTCCCTCTTGTCTTTAGCTCACCCATTATCATTTGTTTCCCCTAATAATTCCCACTGCAATAGTGACTCCATTCACCCTAAAGGCACTAGTTCACACCTTACAAGTGATTGATTGACTAAAGCAACCTTTAAACCATCTACTTCAAGATCTTTGCTAACCATTTCTAACCATAGATTAGACTAACTTACTAACTATATTGCTTTTGTTGCAAAATATAGCTACAACCATCTATGACATCAACAAAAGCATCTTAAAAGCAAGTGTTAAAACTGATTTTACATTTCCTTCATTGCTTTTGACAAATATTGGCATTTTACCAATTTTAGGTTATCATTTTTGGTCATCATTGAAGCTTTATTGAGGCATAATTGTGAAGCTTTACTATATATACATTGTTGTTATAAATCTTTATGTTGCTTCATCTTTTGTATGAGCTTATGCTTTTATTCAAATTCAATGGTTTTATGAAGCACTAACATCAATTGGTACTTGCAAATAGTGTTTTTCTTGTTGTCTTGTTCTGGGCAAGTACACTTAAGTAATACTTTGCTTCATCTTATTAAAATCTTTGGGACTTTTTGATCAAAGTGACTTGTGAGAGGGGTGGGACTTTCTTGATACTCTTATCTTAGCCTTTTCAAACCCCCAGGTCACCAGGGATATCTCTCCTAGGGTACTACCCCTAAAGAGAAAGAGGTGTCTTGTTTAGGTGACAGTGATAGGAGAACCTCATGTTACAACAATTTACTATTCACTTTCCTTTGGCTTTTGGGAAATTACAAATTGCACGATAACAGGACCACATACATATGAGTGTATCAAATCCAATATCTCCTTGGGTTTATTCTCACTTCTTAGGAATGGCTTCTTAATATTCTTCCCAAGTGCACATCCTCTACAAACACCTTCATGCACTATCGATTGTAGTTCTGGTATGCCTACAACCATCTGCTTTAGAGATGGCAATGCTTGATAATGAAGGTGAACATACCTTCTATGCCATAACTCATTAGTATTGAGTTCATCATGTACAAGAGCTTGAGCATCTCGACCTAGAAGTTTATACAATCTTTCTTCAAGAACACCAATAACTCTAGCATCTTCTATTTTTGAATCTTTAGACCATACAAGTAATTTTCCATCTATTGGCGTCAGAAGTCACTCCTGGATTGCAGCAGGAGCAGAGCCTGACGCCCATCATTTTTATGTCATGATTTGTTTAATGGGGTGATCGTATGGATAGAGACTCAAGAAGATATCGCTCTAACTCAAAAAATCGGGCTTGATATGTAGAAAACAAGGGAGGTCTTGATCCAACTTCCGTCTGTAAGCTGAGTATAAAATGGGTAGATGGAAGACTTGGTGAGAAGAGTGAGCAAGATTACCTCGAGCATCAGGCCTTTGGCAGCTTGAGGAGGAAAAACTCAGAAAACAAGATCCTCTTGGTCCATAGTTTCAAGGAACTGAGAGGTGACTCGACTGGATCCTCCAATTCCGAGCCATTTCAGCGTTGAGAAAACACAGGAACTGATTAGAAGCATTGCAACTATTACAGTGATCCAACCTTCATCATCCTATAACAACGCAACTCGACTGGATCCTCCAATTCTGAGCTGTTCTAATACAGTATTAACAAAGACATGGAAATAAGATGRCATTCATAAGGMAAGAAGTCTCAGATGTTAATACATAACCAGAATAACCAGTGCTTTGTTAAAGATTTTACAATCGGGAGCCTTRCTCAACCATCGATCCTCTGAAAAATATCAAAACTAAGTATAKATACTCCTAAACAATTTCCCAACAAAGGCGTCTTATACTTTCAGGATGGGGCGTCTCTTCAATCAAATATGGCCTGCACTCCTCTGTCATACGCCAACTTAACTCTGCACGGCTCATGCTAAGGGGTAGTTGAGCCCTTAAATGCTGAATTAGCGTGCGCAGACTTCCCTCCTGAGTCGAGGACATGGGCATGGCTTCTGTTAGAAAACCAGTACAGAGGATCACCGTGGGAAGACTTCCTGTCGGGACCTCCATACCTCGCAATTAATGAGTGAGGCGAGGTTTCAACCACCCCCTCTCTTCTTCATTCATTCCAAGCAGGTATCAGGATTGAGATTAAGTCGAACCGATGCCTGGAGAACACGGTGATCCCTTCTGCAACTAAACCCGGTGCTTAGGCCCTTTGCATAGTTCTTTCTATCGCCTTCAAGTGACTACAAGCTGTGACCCTGTGCCTATCTTCAAAGATGCTTTCGACACTTCGCGTCTTGCGGCTGGGAGGAGGTTGTTCCTCATGCTTCAAAGTTACGATAGGTGAAATAACAACATACCCTAATCACGCGCCATGCATCCCTCTGGATGAACGACTGAGATCTTATGGTGATACTGTGGGCCTGAGTCCTGAATGCTTTCTGCGCTTCGCATCTCGCAGCTATGAAGGAGCTTCTTCTTGTGCTTCAAAGTCGCGATGGGCGAAAAGGCGAAAAGCCTAATCGTGCACCACATGTCCATGCGGAATGGACGGTTGAGATGCTTTCGGCGCTTCGGGACTTGCCTTGCCACGCGATAAACGTTAGCGCCCCTTCTCCAGGCCTGCTCCTTTGTGACCAAGCGCCAAAACCGTGGGCCCAAATCTGGGCGCTTTCGGCACTTCGAAGTTCAGGGCTTCGAGATGTGAAATGACAAGGAGCCCTTACCCTTTGAAATCACGAATGTCGAAATGCTGATGTGACTAGATCTTGCACAACGCATCCTTTGGATCAGACGACTGAGATGACGTCGACGGTTTCACTATGAAAATCTCGAAAGGCCCCACCCGTGGCTCAGATCTTGCGCAACGTGTCTTTCTGATCAATGGTCCAGATCTTTTTGAGATTTCTTGCACCAGGAGTTCACGATGCGTTTCTTCCTCAAATTCCCAATTGACTAATCTGCGAAAGCACGGATGTGCGTCATGTGTCCTTCAGATGGACGACCGAGATGGATTTTTCATAAAAAGGGGGTTGCCACCTGCCCCAACTGGATCGGACGGCCCAGATTTGCCTTGAAATATGGGTGCTATCTCTTGTGATAAATCTCGGGCAACTTGGTAGCCCCGAAAACCCGATGACCGTCGATTTGCTCTATAGATGGATCTTTGTCGCTGAAATCAGACTGCTCGCTCGCTTGCTTGCATTTTCCACCTGAAATGGATTTTTTTTGCGCTACTTTGTTGCGCTCATGGCTGTGACCTTGGACTAGAACACATTTGATGGGTTTTTAAATCCCACTTCTTCGCATTCTACATCAAGGGTCTGAAATCGGGGAAAAACACCCTGCTTGCAATAATTGGTGTTAACATTAGGCTCCATGGGGGATAGAGTCGTCCCTGTGATGCTCTAAGAAATCATTTGTAGTCCCAGTGCCTGGCTATTGGGCTATGGATTCAAGCTCAAAATAAAAACCCTGCTGAAAATACAAGTCGAAAAGTAAAAGAAAAACAAAACAAGATACATGCTCAAAAGAGATTATTTATGTACAGTCCTAAACTATCAGAATCCTTTACATGGGGCTAGGTGAAAGCAAACTTCCACCATAGCCATCCAAGCAGTTTCCTGAATAGAAGCTCCTTCCTTCCGCTGATGGTCACCAACAGATGGTGTAACCGTGACAGCAGAACAACTACACTCTTCAACTTCTCCTCATAGGCTGAAGTTGATATGAAATAGGGTGGATCCAAGGCATAAAGGACATGCCACTCCATGTATTTGTTGACAGTGTCATAGAATGAGTGGCAAATTTCAGAAAATGGGCGACAGGCAGCCTCCTCTGCTACAGAGTTGCTCACATGTGGCTGAATATCTCTGATAAGCACAGGTGAGTGGACGACTGATGTAGGCTCGTTGTTCTCAGGTGGTGGCTGCTCGTTGATTGGCTCTGAAATGAAATATGTGCTCAGCTGCTCTTCTGGTTCCTTTTCCTCTTCTTCTTGGCTTCCCCCCGTATCAGATTCGTATTCATCATAAATGGGAACCAAGGGATGGCTCTGCTCACTGTCATGTTGGTCAGTGTCTTTATAGTGATCAAATGTAGGATAAACTTGTTGCTCATCATCACTATAACATTCACCAAAAAAGGGATGACCCTTATCCCTATGATCTTCCTCCATAATGGTGGTCCCATAAAAAATATCCGTTTCAGGGATAGTGGGACCTGCTGCTTCTGGCTGCTCATACATAATCTTTTTCTCTTTAATCCTAGGTAAAAATATATCATGAGAAACCCCCTGTAGGAAAAGAGAAGAATCCTCTTCCACAACTAACCCCTCTTTAAAAATGAAAGGGTCTTTTTCATCATAAGCAGGGCTACTAGGAACATCTGCTTCAACCCGATATCCAGGTGAGCCATTTACCATGGACCACATCTACTCTATAAACTCATAATTTCCACCAAAGGCATGTTGATCGTTATGAACATCTAAAAGAACAGATGCATCTGATATGATGTTAGATGCTTCTGTTCTAGGGCTAACACAATTAATATCATTCAACACCTCTATTTTTTCATGGCAAATGCTTTCTTCCACAGTAAAAGCTTTATCATGGACATGGTCTTCAGGGCTGTTATCACCCCATAAATTATGGGAATCAACTGGTAACTAGGATATTATCTGTATCTAGTGTTTTTGTTGACAAATGATTTTTCATTCTGCAAATAATTTGAGAAAAAAGGAAAAAGAAAAAGAAAAATAAAAGAAAAAAGAAAAAGAAAAAGAGGGCATAAAAGAATTGAAATGAAAGCCCCATGCAATAATAGTAACTTGGCCATACCTTTCAAGCATGGCCAAGTTCTTTTTAAATTTAATGTTGATAGGGTAGTGAATAAATCTGACCAGACTGTCTAATCCTGGTCAGATAGCCCTTAGGTTAAATTAGTGAATAAATCTGACCAAACTGTCTAATCCTGGTCAGATAGCCCTTAGGTTAGATTAGTGAATAAATTTGACCAGACTGTCTAATCCTGGTCAGATAGCCCTTAGGTTAGATTAGTGAATAAATCTGACCAGACTGTCTAATCCTGGTCAGATAACCCTTAGGTATAGTAATTTCTTAACCCAACAGTTTAATCTGGGTAAATTGTCCTAGGAAGATAGGTTAGCATGTAGGTTAATTGCTTCATTTGTTTCACCCCAATAAAACCAGCTTGAGGTCAAGATTACACCATGTTCCAAATGCTTAAAGGATAGTTGGTCAAAGCCCCATGGTGGTGTCTCTTTGAAAAGTTGAAGAAAAAACCCATAAAATGATTTTATCCTAAGTTTTCCCCCCAGCGCATGTGTTCTCCGCTCCTTATTTATGTTTCCTGCACGTATCAACGGTCCCGATCACGGCGCTTAGATCTACAGTTCACAGAGGATTCCAGACCCCCCCGACAGTTCTTCCTTTAACCAAGGGGGGGGGGGGGGTCC
>JASDQU010106201.1:53485-64130 GCA_032191745.1 Picea mariana
ATACGGCTCAAAAAGGTCCAACTCTAGCATGTTTAGACTATTTCATGTCAAAACTATTAATGAAATAAAAATAATCAAAATGTTAACACCCATTTCTATACTAACCCTTTAATGGTTGTAATACATTACAATTATTCTATTATATTTATGTTCTTTTCGTCCTTTTGATGCATGAGATTTATAGCACTAGCTCCAATGTACGATTTTTTATTTTTTATTTTTATTTCCTATTGTAAAATTGTAATTTAAGCCTAAGATTTAAACATTTCATGCTGGTTGTCAATCATAACATTCAACAATTAATCCCTACATCAATAACTTATAACCATGAGATTAAATTCAAACATTTACTTCAATTTCATTGAACAACCGATTGATAAGTTTCTTTACAACAATTCATTAGTCAGATTTTGGGCAAAAATGGTTTGAAAAATACGGCTCAAAAAGGTCCAACTCTAGCATGTTTAGACTATTTCATGTCAAAACTATTAATGAAATAAAAATAATCAAAATGTTAACACCCATTTCTATACTAACCCTTTAATGGTTGTAATACATTACAATTATTCTATTATATTTATGTTCTTTTCGTCCTTTTGATGCATGAGATTTATAGCACTAGCTCCAATGTACGATTTTTTATTTTTTATTTTTATTTCCTATTGTAAAATTGTAATTTAAGCCTAAGATTTAAACATTTCATGCTGGTTGTCAATCATAACATTCAACAATTAATCCCTACATCAATAACTTATAACCATGAGATTAAATTCAAACATTTACTTCAATTTCATTGAACAACCGATTGATAAGTTTCTTTACAACAATTCATTAAGAAAATTGACTACAAAGTTTAAGGAGTAATACATAAAAATACTTTTGATTCTATTTGATTTAGTCCAATGTAGCTCCTCTTCAGATTTTCCATGAGATTAAATTCAAACATTTACTTCAATTTCATTGAACAACCGATTGATAAGTTTCTTTACAACAATTCATTAAGAAAATTGACTACAAAGTTTAAGGAGTAATACATAAAAATACTTTTGATTCTATTTGATTTAGTCCAATGTAGCTCCTCTTCAGATTTTCCTTGATTTAGCCTAGTACAACTCCTCCTTGGATTTGGCTTCCCAAAATATATTTTTATCCTCCCAACCAACTAGGAATAACCTATCCAACTATCTAGCTCTAGGTAACCTTGGGTTTCCTATACCTCCATACTCGAAGCTTCAAGAACGACAACCAATGAACAAAACTAATATCTCAATAGTTTTGATAGTTCAAAACAATGCAATGGCCCCAAAAGTAGTTTAGGCCCAATGTTTTTCTTCCAAGAAACATCCCCTAGCTTGCATCATTTCCTCCTCCCTCTTATCACATTTCCACCCCCCCTTTCCCATAGTGTTCTCAACCATACTCAATAATGACCATCATTTTTTCTTTTAGATGTTTTGGAAAATGTTAATTAAAATAAAATATTAATGAATTACATAAATTAAATAAAATAGAGTTGCAAAGTCTTTCTTCTCATGTTAGCTTATAAATGAAACTTGACTATTTTCCCAAAATTTATGCCAACTCACCATTCCTATTATATTCATCGTACCAACTAATACTCAAAGTCAATGAGGATATTTAATACTACTAGATATTTACATATGCAATGTAAATTCCATAATCATTAAACCATTAATTTAATAACTAGCATACCCCCTAAACGAGTGAATGGGAATTTTGAAGTAATTTAAGGGTGTTCTCATATTAATCTTGTTAATTGTAATCATAAATATATTGCAATTAAAATGATCTTACTTGTTGTTGGTCCACTATTTTTTTATGATGACCTCCTACAATTGGTGAAAATATTGTACAATTTGAAAAGAGAGTTCTCATATTAATGTTGTTAATTGGAATCATAAATATATTGTAATTAAAATGATCTTACTTGTTGTTGGTCCACTATTTTGACAATGACCTCCTACAATTGGTGAAAAGATTGTGCAATTTGAAAAGAGAGAATGTATATCCTCATAGACTCAAGCACCATGATATATATTTCCCTAAAAGGGGAAAGGAGAGCGCCCAAAATGCGAAAAGAATAATGATACAAGTGTTCAGATGAATACTTCTATGAGTCTTGGTTCTTTGCATTTGAAGGAGAATGGAGAAAAATGATTATAAAAAAGCCTTACTGCCTCTTCGCCTCCAGTTCCGTGTCCTGGAACTTAGGGGAGAGGAGGCCTGAAAATTTGGAGGAATGCACTTACCTTTGGAAGGTTTCTTGCAGGGGGCACGATAAGGTTGCTTACAACTCCAAAGTATCTCATTGAAGATGAGAGTAGATCATATATTATCTTAAAGAGAATATATTCTTTTACCTTGTTGTGAACATGGAATAAAGATTCAGGGAATTTCAGGAATGCGGTCTTCTAACATGCTATAGATAGTGCTCCCAAAACTATCCTTATAACTGTTGTCCATTGTGATATGTGCATTAGGAAATCTACTTAGGGGAGTCCACCCCTTCAATGAAGGAATAATTGTTGGGTGTGCTCCTCGTTTGACGGTGGATTGGAATATAAGGTCTCTAGTGGTTGATTTCCCCTCTTTGAACCAACTATCATAACATTGTATAGAGCACAATCTCATGCGTCAACAATGTACTCATTAACAAATATTTAAGGGATCGATTGAGAATTTGAGATGCCATTAATATTAAGAACCCCCATTTTTAGAGTTGTAACAACATTGGCAAACCCATTAGCTTAGTGATTTTTCTTTCGGAGAACATGATAATATATGATTTTATTAAATTTATCAACTTCACATTTAGATCATGCTAGAATTGAGCTATAATTGAGGTTAAGTTGTTGTCAAGTGGGACTAAATTTAAAATCATTTTCCTTAATTGTTAGAAGAGTTCCCTAGATCCCATACAAAAGTTACTTTAATTGTTCCTCGGGAATCAATGATGACCTCGTGCCTACAACCCCAAAATTATAAATGTTGAATTGCAAATATGGAATATTAATATTACGTAATTAAAGTTATATATATATATATATATAGCCTTCTCAAACAAAATTTCAGATGGATAAACTTCCTATATTATGGAGGTCCAAAAAACATTGCTTTACAGAATAAAACCTCTCACAATTTACTATATAATATTTTATATATTAGCTCTACCATGGAGCACAGATCGAATCGAAAACCAACCCATGCATTCTCAATACCTATCAAATTTATCTAGTATACAATGCTTTGTTGGCATGTTTACAAGAAGAGTGTGCTTGTCATTGATGGCAAGAACAACAACGACGATGACATGTTTATAGGCAAAAAAAACAACGGACCAAAGCTCGAGAGACCAGAAGATGAGAAAGGCAGAATGTGCCAGGTGGGCACTAGAAGTCTTTTGGGAAGACGCAAATGAGCAAGCTCAAGAAGCTCAGAAGAGATAGTGCATAGTTGCACGCAAATAGTGCAGTGTTGCACACAGAGTGCAAGTGTGCACCAGGGCCGAGGGTAACTTTTGCCAAAGCTCAGAAGAGATAGCGTTCTGAAACACGCAGACGTGATCCCATACATCAAGGCATGCAGAAGGATCAAAGGTCGTGGCCTTTGACACTTAGAGATTTGAGGAAGCCAAATCTCTGGAGGAGGAGCGACATTGGCTGTTGGATCACCAATCCCGAATACCCGATGTCCATCAGATCAGAGTCCAGATAGGAGGAGCGTGCAGAGGAGGAGATTAGACCTCAGCCGTCGGATCGGAGTGCGAAGGACTAGAAACCATTGGATCCAGTACAACTGCGAAGAGGATAATGACCGAGAGCCATCCTCGAACTTTGTGAAATGCGAAGTCACAAAATGATCTAGGTCATTGGATCCATAGGACACGTGGCGAGAGATAAGCATTTCGCTGACTCACGAGATGAAGAAGTCAAAGGTGAGAATTGTAGGAACTTGTGATATGTGAAGTCACGAAATGATCACAACTGTCGATTAGAAGGAGAGATCTCGACCGTTGATTTGATATGAAGCATTTCAGAGTTTCGCGAGTTGGGAGTTTCAAGGCAACTCATAGTAGAAGTTCGCGATATGCGAAATCACGAAGCACCTCTCTTGCTTGGCCCCTGGTCATAGTTGACGGTCACATTAATGAAGGTTAAGGGAGGAGCTAGCACGTCGCTAGGATTTACAACGGAGATCGCCGAAATCACAAAATTACTTTCCGAATAGGGTTGTGGTCACATCAACGGAAGATAAGGGAAGGTGCTAGCAGTGCTAGGCTCCACCTTGAAGTTTCACGAGTTGGGAAAATCAAGGTGACTCGCAGTCGATCACCCGAAATGAGAAATTGTGAAATGACTATTGGTTAGGTGTATGGTAACCACCGATGGTCATGTGAAAGGAAGGGGCTTAGCCAGAAAACCTAGCGCCCTTTGTGTAGATTTATCAGAAAGGGAAAAGGCGCCAAAGTCATGAGCGTGTGGAGGTCCTCTGTGTAACTGCCAGAAACAGAGTGATTGTATTTGCCAGAGAATTCGACGAGCTTGAGTGTGATCGCCAGAGGAGCTGGAGAGTCTCGAGGTAACTTCTAGTGAAGTGAAGATTCATCATTTAGACAATTGATAGATGGAAATTCGTCAAAGACTGTAACTGCCAAAGAAGCCAAAGAATCTCAGGATAATGACCACTGATGAAGAACAGACTCAGGATGATCAACAAACAAGACAAAGAGTCTTGATTGTCAGAGAAGCTAAGGAATCTCATCATAACGCCCAGTGATGATGAATGCATGGAGCTAACCACCAGAGAGGATGAAGAGTTGCCATGATGATCAGGAGATGACTCGACAAGAGAAAAGTATGCATAACAAAGAAGTGAAGTGATTTTTGTGGTCGAGCATTGGAGGAGTGAGGAAGAGATGCAGTGAACAACCTATAGGGCAGAACAATGATGCTGTAAAGAGCATGCAGAGGCATTGCGCATGAAGTATGCGGATGGTGCATAGAGAGTATAAAAACACATAATAAAGAAGAGATGTGGTATGATGTTGAGTGTTTTTCATGCGGGTAGAAGCATGTTGTGTGCAGGAGCTAAAGCGCACAAAAGAGGCATGGTGCATAGAATGGAAAGAAGACACATAGCATAAAGAACAGAAGAAGCAAGGAACAAAAATGAATATTTGAGAGAAGAACAGAAAGCGCAGAAGACACAAGGAAAGAGACACTAATGCAGGCAGAGTAGAGTAGTGTAGCAGAACAATGATGAGACTGGTAAGCCATAGATAAATGTTGTATCACTGTGATAAATTCAAGAAAGCAAAGATTTATATTTGAGGGTGGTAGGGAGGTGCTAGGGAGGACTATTTTCCTCAGAGTTTCAAGTGGGTGCTTGAACACAAGGAGTTGTAGCTTCCATCTAGTTGCATCCAGAGAAACCAGGGTGGCAGGGTGGTGAAAGGGAGAACTATTGCTCTCTGTTATACAGGTCGGTGCTTGTGTGACTGGAAGTTGGTGCTTCCATATAGTTGGTGCTGGAACACTTAGGGAGTTGGTGCTTCCTTCTATTGGGTGCTAGAGAAACCAGAGAGTTGGTGATTCTTTCTAGTGGGTGCTAGAGAAACCAGAGAGTTGCTGCTATCAGCAAGTTGCAGCTTGCAAAACAAAGGTGGTAGCCTCACAATGAGTTGGTGCTTATAAGAATCATAATGTACAGAAAATAAATATTACTTATCATATCAAGAAGAAGAGGTTTTCCCTTTATGGGTTTCCTCAGGAAATATCTGTTTCTGTAAATTTCATGTGTGCGATTGATGTTGAATATTCTATTGCCTACCTTTCTGCATTATTGTGATTGTCATTGAATGCTCTGTAAAGAGTTTAAAATAAGTATAATTGTTTAAGCACGATAACAACTGATTCACCCCCCCTCTCAGTTGTCCAACATGCTTTATGTGACGATAAAGGTCTGTGGTTTGGAGTTTCCTATGGGGCGTAATGCAACCTTTCATTTAGTAGCAGGTCCTAGTCTCTCCAATTGCAACTGGCTCTATGCCTAGCCCCACTAATAGGACTCCCATGATCTTCATGCTTTGCCTACTTCATGAGATTCATGAGTGTCTATTTGGCCTAGGAATTCAACATCTTTCCAACTTATCATAAACTATGTAAAATAAAATTATAGTTGTATTCCTAATTGAATTCATAAGCAAGCATTATGTCAAATTTAAAGCTGGTACATATATTTCTTATGGGTTAATAAATCCTTGTGTAAGTTTTATGTGAATTTCCTCTAGAAATACTTTTCATGTGAATAAGGTTACACTTAATGTTTATAGCACATTAATAATTAATTTGACCCAATCAATAATCAATATTAATGTGAAAGGTTGTTAAATCATGGTGGACAAGGTCACGATTACTTTACCAACCACACAAACACCTGAACGATCTACTATGTGAATCCATAACTAAACTTGATTTTAAGCTTTTACTATATTCCAAATAATCTACAAGGTCTATCTCATAGATTTGTATATAATCTACAACATCTCTCTCATAGATATATATATATAATCTACAAGGTCTCTCTCGTAGGTAATGAATATAATTAGAGATTATATAAGTAGTCAGATAGATAGTCCATATGTCAACATTTAAACTGTCCATTTTCCAATCCAATGTTAACTGGTCTCCACCTTCCTCTCTGTTATCATATTCATGTTCTACTTGTATTGTTTATTATCAATGTTCTTAATTCGGATGAAGAGATCTTGGGATACGAAAAGCCAAAACAAAAATCTTCTCGAGTCGAGGGAAAATCATCAACTTATTGGAAGTTTATTGAAAGCCATTGACATTTTGCTTTGGCAAGGTATTTGAGAGATGCACAAGATTATGTAATAAGCGTTGGAAGGTACCAACATAGTTCATAACATTGTAGAGTTTGTAACATCCCGCTCTGGCGCACTGAGAAAACTTATTCTTTGAGGACACTTGCTCGCAAGTGATCCAGACTATTATGATATTAAAATATTTGTCCTTGATTATGATGCGTTATGGTAGATGACATGATGTTTTACTGCATTGACATAGATAGGTGCTATTGACTCAGTTTTACTAAGTGTGCAGGATTTTGGACCTTGAGGATGCAGAGGCATCGACGGAACCCCTTGGACTCTGGATCGAGTCAGGGAGTCTGCTATTGGGGTTTGATGGTTTTATTGTGATTTTAATACGTTTGATTAGATGATATGATGTGGACATGTTCTGACATGATTTTTGATGATGCAGGCTGACGATAGCTTGCCGACCAGACTCACATATGGAGTAAGGGGGCCACACACACGACTACAAGAGAGGTTGAGGGAGAGGTGTGGACAACAACCCTGCCACAACCTACTAACACTCCTGCCGTGGATCGATCTGTAGGTTAACGATTACCTAGTTCGAGAGGACCCACGATGCCGTGAGGGTAGACTGCGACAGTCACTCACGATGATTCTAAGGGGCGTGCAATAAGGCGGGGACCTTATTCCTTAGAAGCCCTTAGTCTCCCACAAGTTCACCTGGCGGAGTATTGACTCCGGGGGTTATTGATGTCTACCAATCAGTCAATAGGCGAGTGGCACCCTTGGAGCACGTGGTGCATCCTGAAGGGAACGTCGCGCAAAAGAAACACAAGAGGCGAGTGGCACCCTCCGAGCACGTGATGCGTCCTGAAGGGCACGTCGCGCAAAAGAAACACTAGAGGTGAGTGGCACCCTTGGAGCACGTAGTGCGTCCTGAAGGGCACATCGCATTGATGACGTTAAAGGAACGAACCTAGATGGCCTAAGACTAATATCTCATTAAGAAATTAAAAAAAAACAACTTCCCTAATTAAAATGTCGCCTAGTTCAGAATCTAAGTCCTAAGTCTAAAACTTCGCTAGGGGTAAAATTTTGTCTACCCTTAAGAAAAATACCTTATAAAAATAAAATAATAAATTTTAAACTAAAAACCACTTAAGTAATAGTTGTGGACTTCATAAAATTTTGGGTAAAATGAAGAGAGTAAGAACTTAATTAAAATCTGTGGATATCAAAGGTAAAGAAGAAATAAATTATTTAACTTGTGAAAGTGTAAAAAGATATTAAATTAATAATAAAAGGAAAAGAGTAAATAGCGCAACTGTCATTTTGGATCTAATAAAAAGGGGAAAGAAGGAAATAATAAAAATTAGGAAACTAAGGAATGGAGGAAACATAATAAAGGAAAGATGGGAACTTTTGGTAAAAAGCGAGGTTAACATAGTAAAGAATCTGCAATTAAGAACCTTCTAATTTGAACTAAATTAGTAACTTCATTTTAGGGAAAGTATTTAAACCTGTGAGGGAATCTGGGAACACCTAGGAGTAAATTTAGGAGCAACTCTAGGTGGGTGAGGGAAATAAGACAATTTAATAAATTAAAGAAAATAGTTAATGGAAAAACGTGGGGGATGGATGACACTTGTGCGAAGGAGAATATTTAGAAGATTTTTATTAAAACTTAATTTAAATGTGATTTAGGGAAAGATGGAAGTTATAAAAACTCTATAAAAGAAAGGGAAGAGAAGCAAGGTGGGGATCAGCTGTTAGCGTAACATTACGCTGCCGGATTTGTGAGTTGACTGATTACTTGTGGCGAGTTGGGATTTCCCAGCTCGGATAGGAGTGGTAGCTCGGCCTTGCAAGACGAGCTGGGAGCTAGACGTACCATCTGGATACTGTGTGGCCCCTTTGCAGCTCGGGGGGCTAAGGGGGAATCAGAGTATCCCCAGCGTTGGCTGGGAAGTACCGGTGAGGTCTCGACGGTCGGTGATGTGGCATGGATCTCAAGTGCGGGATAACGTCTTCGGGTTATTCACCGTCGGTCACAGGTACGCAAATGCGTTTGTTTTTTTAAGAATAAAAGGAAAATTATTTAAAGTTGTATATGAAGCCTTATGATGATGATTGATGTGTTGAATTTTGGATCATCTCGTTTCCTTGTTGTTGTTTTCTACGCCTAGACTGTTATAACCCCGCAATCCTTTCGATGAATTATCCTTGGCTCTGGCATTCTCTTACTATTGGCTGCAATTTCTTATTGGTGTTCTTTAGGCGTTTATAAATTATGATGGGCGTTTATATCTGACTGTGGGCGTTTTGTTTTAATGTGGGTATTTATATATGACTGTGGCCGTTTATATCTGACCGTGGGCGTTTTTATATATGGCTATGGGCATTTTGTAATAATGGGGGCGTTTATATATTATTGTGGGCATTTTGTATTGCTGTAGGCGTTTATAAATTATGGTGGGCGTTTTTATATATGGCTATGGGCATTTTGTAATAATGGGGGCGTTTATATATTACAGTGGGCATTTTGTATTGCTGTAGGCGTTTATAAATTATGGTGGGCGTTTTTATATATGACTGTGGGCGTTTTGTTTTAATGTGGGCATTTATATATGACTGTGGGCATTTATATCTGACTGGGGGCGTTTTTAAATATGGCTATCAGTGTATTGGCATTCCGTTTTTGTAAAATTTAGTTCTGAGAATTCATTCTGGCAATGAGTGTATTGGCATTTTCGTTTTGTAAAATTGTTCTGAGAATTCGTTCTGGCAGTGAGTGTATTGGAATTTCCGTTTTTGTAAAATTTAGTTCTGAGAATTCGTTCTGGCAATGAGTGCATTGACATTTTTGTTTTGAAAAATTAGTTCTGAGAATTCGTTCTAGCAATGAGTGTATTGGCATTCCGTTTTTGTAAAATTTAGTTCTGAGAATTCGTTCTGGCAATGAGTGTATTGGCATTTTCGTTTTGTAAAATTTGTTCTGAGAATTCGTTTTGGCAATGAGTGTATTGGCATTTCCGTTTTGTAAAATTTAGTTCTGAGAATGCGTTCTGGCAATGTGTGTATTGACATTTCTGTTTTTGTAAAATTAGTTCAGAGAATTCGTTCTGCAATGGGTCTCGGGCATTTTCGTTTTGTATTGTTCTGTAAATTCGTCTCTATCAACCTCTGTCCCTGGCAAACAAAGTTCTCCCTCCTTAAATTGTCATTGATTTCTGGATTGTCTCATAACATATGCACAACGATTTATCTAATTTCTGGATTGTCTCTTAATTATAGGCACAATGTTTCATCCTTATTTTCTGAATTGTTTCTAATTGTATGCACTGGTGTACCCGCAAGGATTTTAAATAACTTTTACTTGAAAACAATCCCATCTTTATGGTGACACTGTTTTCTTTTGATTATGCATTAACAATGTTTCAACTCCTTCATATAGGGTAAATTCCCAGCTTTATATTTTGGTTTACGGTGACAACTATCCTTTGTTAATCTTGCTGCTTCCTTTTACCTTTATCCCTTTTGGATATTTACAGGTGTAGTAAAACTTTTATCCCTTGCCTCAGCCCTCAATTATTTATTAATACCAAAGTTAGGCCGATAAGATATCCACTGTCTCGTATGTTTTCACCCTTTTTCTCTATAAATTTTATTTGGATAGATCTTAATATCGTTATTCCACCGTTATCTTTTGTTTTAACTTTTAATTTATTCTAGCATGTTATATGGGGCATCGAAAATGCACATGATCTATCAAGTGTAGAGTTT
>JASDQU010106201.1:71592-82758 GCA_032191745.1 Picea mariana
TTAAATAAGTCAAAGGAAGATTAGATGGTTAATGGAAACTTGATTTAGGAAAATGACATGGGATTATTAGGCACATGGAATCCTCTCAAACCCCCCTTAAGCCCCCTCTCTTGTGGAATCATAACCCCCATGAATATGATCCTTATCCATCTACAACTTGCAATGGATTTCATTTTTTTATTTTATTTTCAATGTACAATGTTTACATATTACATCGTTTGACACTTGGCCCTTCATCACATATACAATTATACATTTCTAATTCAAGGATCAAAATTGGGGGTGCTACAATGTAACAAGGTGGTCCACAATTAAATGATAGTTTCTAAATCCGGCTTGACCTTTAGCTCTTTTTTTGTAACTTTCTATCCATATGTTGATCTTCTTTTCCAAAATAATTCTATATAACTTAGCTAAAAGAGGTCTAATCATAATGGTCCTATAATTAGAGAGATTGTTTTTATCCCAACTTTTAAAAATAGATACCATATTATTTTGACATAGACATGTGTTTTTCCATGCTTGTTTTGCATTACCAATTACTAAAGTTGATTATGTTGTGTTCTCAAATATTGCATACATAAGAACACTTGTTACAATGGTCATATCATGCCCAAACATAATTCCCATTAATATAAGTACTTATAAAGTTTACAGAGCAAATTGCACATATTATTTTTTTCATATAAAATGGTGATAGTTTGGTGAGTTAGTTTTAATGGTTGAGTGCGAGGTGGATTCCTAGGGCATCATGCTCATGTTCTCTATATCCCTCAAAGTTCCTTTTAAGTCAAACATTGTAACTAACATTGATGAGTTGGCACCAAATACCATTTGCAAATGTGAAGAAGTACCCAAACATTTACCTGTAAAACTTCCATTAAAAAAATATAAAGTATGATATGAGAAAAGGCAAAGACAAGAAATTTGCTTATATCAAAATATGTTTGACTTTGTGTGAAATCGTTTTGCAAATATTTACTCCAAAGCTAGAGTCATCTTTGAAGTCCGATTATGCTACTTTCAAGACCAAGAGAAGGAAGCATTTAAAAAGTATTTCCAATTGGTAAAACTAAAGTTTTAGAATGATGATGCTATCAAATTTCCATGGGGTTTTTGACTAAGTAAAGTTACATGGATACAAAGGTACTATGGTTAAATGCAAAGATGATAATTATATTCTCTTAGTGAAACCATAAGGTACCAAACACAATAACCTTAGCTTTTATCCCTTTAAAACAAGTTTTATGGGAATACAAGGAGTTAGTTCAATTGGTTGTCATCAATATTGTTACGCATTTGGTTAGTTTTGCGCTAGTAAGTGCTTGATTTGAATCTCTCGGGCTAAGCATGCTAATCTACAACAAGAAGTTTACTAGGGATGTCATACAAAAAGGTGAGGAAGCATCCCTTAAGTTTCCTCGCAAGGTTGTTCTTTAAAAAAAGTTATAAAATCAAAATGACTCCACACTCTCTAACATGCAATACCACAAGACAAAATGATTGCATTGTCATAAACCAACATAGATCCATCTTAACCCCAAATCTAATAAGCACCAAGAAACATCAAAAGAAAGAGAAACACAATTATTTGGATGCTTAAAACATTCAAGATTAAGATGGATTTACACTAATTTATTTTATTATAGAGTTTTACAACTGATACACTCTTTTTTTTTTTAGTTTTTTTATTATTATGGTCCATTATTGTTTAATTTTTAAAATTTTTATAAACTTCAATATCTTTTTATAGTTTATTAAGGAGAAGTCTAAACATTATACATTTTTTTTTCCTGCAATCATCATCAGAATCTCGTTGTATAACTTTTGTTCAAATTGCAAATTTTCATTGTTGAAATTGCATTTTTGAATGCATAAATAGATTCAACACCCTCAAAAACCCCGGTTGCACCCAGATTGTGCAATCTCAACAATTGATATATGCAAGTCCAATGATTCTTCTAAAATTTTAGCCAAATTTAAGGTAAAAATGTTTGGAAAAATATGGCCAAAAAAAGTCCAAATCATAACATGTTTAGACTAAGTTGTTTATTAATGTTATAGACATGACACATATATTTAGACTGTAAATACATCTCACGATTCTCAATGCAATAATGATTAAGTAACCTCAACCTAAGATGGGTATAAATGAAAAACAACTACTAATTAATCCAGACATAAACCACTTCATGAGCAACATCCAATTGTCAGTAAAAGGAGGATAACATGGTTCTCCTAGGCATTATCATCGAGGAGTACATGGCCCTAATTATTATTAAGAGGCAATTAAACAAGGTTTCTTTGTAAAGGAAATAAAAACGTCCATTACCCATCACTAACTACAATAGAGATAATGTTAAAAAAATAGAAATAGAAATGAAAACTTTGATCAAGGTATTGATTAATTACTTGTAGGGAACTATTTCTCAATATGTCAAAATGGACAAGTTTAAACATTATATGATTTGAACTTTCTCCCACAATCATCCTTGGAATCAGACTATATAGTTTTTGGTAAAATTGCAAATTTTCATTGCTGAAATTGCATTTTTTTTCAATGCTTAAATGCATTCAATGTCCTCAAAAACCCCTATTACACCTGGATTATGCAATCTCAACAATTGATATATCTGATTCCAACAATTCTTTTAAATTTTTAGTCAGATTTTGGGCAAAAATGGTTTGAAAAATACGGCTCAAAAAGGTCCAACTCTAGCATGTTTAGACTATTTCATGTCAAAACTATTAATGAAATAAAAATAATCAAAATGTTAACACCCATTTCTATACTAACCCTTTAATGGTTGTAATACATTACAATTATTCTATTATATTTATGTTCTTTTCGTCCTTTTGATGCATGAAATTTATAGCACTAGCTCCAATGTATGATTTTTTATTTTTTATTTTTATTTCCTATTGTAAAATTGTAATTTAAGCCTAAGATTTAAACATTTCATGTTGGTTGTCAATCATAACATTCAACAATTAATCCCTACATCAATAACTTATAACCATGAGATTAAATTCAAGCATTTACTTCAATTTCATTGAACAACCGATTGATAAGTTTCTTTACAACAATTCATTAAGAAATTTGACTACAAAGTTTATGGAGTAATACAGAAAAATACTTTTGATTCTATTTGATTTAGTCCAATGTAGCCCCTCTTCAGATTTTCCTTGATTTAGCCTAGTACAACTCCTCCTTGGATTTGGCTTCCCAACTATCTAGCTCTAGGAAACCTTGGGTTTCCTATACCTCCATACTCGAAGCTTCAAGAACGACAACCAACTAACAAAACTAATATCTCAATAGTTTTGATAGTTCAAAACAATGCAATGGCCCCAAAAGTAGTTTAGGCCCAATTTTTTTCTTCCAAGAAACATCCCCTAGCTCGCACCATTTCCTCCTCCCTCTTATCACATTTCCACCCCTCCTTTCCCATAGTGTTCTCAACCATACTCAATAATGACCATCAATCTTTTCTTTTAGATTTTTTGGAAAATGTTAATTAAAATACAATATTAATGAATTACATAAATTAAATAAAATAGAGTTGCAAAGTCTTTCTTCTCATGTTAGCTTATAAATGAAACTTGACTATTTTCCCAAAATTTATGCCAACCCACCATTCCCATTATATTCATCGTACCAACTAATACTCAAAGTCAATGAGGATATTTAATACTACTAGATATTTACATATGCAATGTAAATTCCATAATCATTAAACCATTAATTTAGTAACTAGCATACCCCCTAAATGAGTGAATGGGAATGTTGAAGTAATTTAAGGGTGTTCTCATATTAATGTTGTTAATTGTAATCATAAATATATTGCAATTAAAATGATCTTACTTGTTGTTGGTCCACTATTTTTTTATGATGACCTCCTACAATTGGTGAAAATATTGTACAATTTGAAAAGAGAGTTCTCATATTAATGTTGTTAATTGGAATCATAAATATATTGTAATTAAAATGATCTTACTTGTTGTTGGTCCACTATTTTGACAATGACCTCCTACAATTGGTGAAAAGATTGTGCAATTTGAAAAGAGAGAATGTATATCCTCATAGACTCAAGCACCATGATATATATTTCCCTAAAAGGGGAAAGGAGAGCGCCCAAAATGCGAAAAGAATAATGATACAAGTGTTCAGATGAATACTTCTATGAGTCTTGGTTCTTTGCATTTGAAGGAGAATGGAGAAAAATGATTATAAAAAAGCCTTACTGCCTCTTCGCCTCCAGTTCCGTGTCCTGGAACTTAGGGGAGAGGAGGCCTGGAAATTTGGAGGAATGCACTTACCTTTGGAAGGTTTCTTGCAGGGGGCATGGTAAGGTTGCTTACAACTCCAAAGTATCTCATTGAAGATGAGAGTAGATCATATATTATCTTAAAGAGAATATATTATTTTACCTTGTTGTGAACATGGAATAAAGATCCAGGGAATTTCAGGGATGCGGTCTTCTAACATGCTATAGATAGTGCTCCCAAAACTATCCTTATGACTGTTGTCCATTGTGATATGTGCATTAGGAAATCTATTTAGGGGAGTCCACCCCTTCAATGAAGGAATAATTGTTGGGTGTGCTCCTCATTTGATGGTGGATTGGATTATAAGGTCTCTAGTGGTTGATTTCCCCTCTTTGAACCAACTATCATAACATTGTATAGAGCACGATCTCATGCGTCAACAATGTACTCATTAACAAATATTTAAGGGATCGATTGAGAATTTGAGATGCCATTAATATTAAGAACCCCCATTTTTAGAGTTGTAACAACATTGGCAAACCCATTAGCTTAGTGATTTTTCTTTTGTAGAACATGATAATATATGATTTTATCAAATTTATCAACTTCACATTTAGCTCATGCTAGAATTGAGCTATAATTGAGGTTAAGTTGTTGTCAAGTGGGACTAAATTTAAAATAATTTTCCTTAATTGTTAGAAGAGTTCCCTAGATCCCATACAAAAGTTACTTTAATTGTTCCTCGAGAATCAATGATGACCTCGTGCCTACAACCCCAAAATTATAAATGTTGAATTGCAAATATGGAATATTAATATTACGTAATTAAAGTTATATATATATATATATATAGCCTTCTCAAACAAAATTTCAGATGGATAAACTTCCTATATTATGGAGGTCCAAAAAACATTGCTTTACAGAATAAAACCTCTCACAATTTACTATATAATATTTTATATATTATCTCTACCATGGAGCACAGATCAAATCCAAAACCAACCCATGCATTCTCAAAACCTATTAAATTTATCTAGGATGCAATGCTTTGTTGGCATGTTTACAGACAGAGTGTGCTTGTCATTGATGGCAAGAACAACAACGATGATGGCATGTTTACAGGCAAAAACAACAACGGACCAAAGCTTGAGAGACCAAAATATGAGAAAGGCAGAATGTGCGAGGTGGGCACTAGAAGTTTTTTGGGAAGATGCAGATGAGCAAGCTCAAGAAGCTTAGAAGAGATAGTGCAGAGTTGCACGCAAATAGTGCAGTGTTGCACACAGAGTGCAAGTGTGCACCAGGGCCGAGGGTAACTTTTGACAAAGCTCAGGAGAGATAGCGTTTTGAGATGCGCATACGTGATCCCATACATCAAGGCACGCAGAAGGATCAAAGTTCGTGGCCTTTGCCACTTAGAGATTTGAGGAAGCTAAATCTCTGGAGGAGGAGCGACATTGGCTGTTGGATCACCAATCCCGAATACCCAATGTCCATCAGATCATAGTCTAGATAGGAGGAGCGTGCAGAGGAGGAGATTAGACCTCAGCCGTCAGATCGGAGCGCGAAGGACTAGAAACCGTTGGATCCAGTACAACTGCGAAGAGGATAATGACCAAGAGCCATCCTCGAACTTCGTGAAATGCGAAGTCACAAAATGATCTGGGTCATTGGATCCATAGGACACATGGCGAGAGATAAGAATTTAGCCGACTCACGAGCTGGAGAAGTCAAAGGTGAGAATTGTAGGAACTCGCAATATGCGAAGTCGCGAAACGATCGCAACCGTCGATCAGAGGGAGAGATCTCGACCGTTGATCTGATATGAAGCATTTTAGAGTTTCGCGAGTTGGGAGTTTCGAGGCAACTCATAGTAGGAGTTCGCGATATGCGAAATCGCGAAGCACCTCTCTTGCTTGGCCCCTGGTCATAGCTGACGGTCACATTAATGAAGGTTAAGGGAGAAGCTAGCACGTCGCTAGGATTTACAATGAAGATCGCCGAAATCGCAAAATTCCTTTTCGAATAGGGTTGTGGTCACATCAACGGAAGATAAGGGAAGGTGCTAGGCTCCACCTTGAAGTTTCACGAGTTGGGAAAATCAAGGTGACTCGCAGTCGATCACCCGAAATGCGAAATTTTGAAAGGACTGTTGGTTAGGCGTATGGTAACCGCCGATGGTCATGTGAAAGGAAGGGGCTTAGCCAGAAAACCTAGCGCCCACTGTGTAGATTTATCAGAAAGGGAAAAGGTGCCAAAGGCATGAGTGCGCGAAGGTTCTCCGTGTAACTGCCAGAAACAGAGTGATTGTATTTGCCAGAGAATTCGACGATCTTGAGTGTGATCGCCAGAGGAGCTGGAGAGTCTCGAGGTAACTTCCAGTGAATTGAAGATTCATCATTTAGACAATTGATAGATGGAAATGCGTCAAAGACTATAACTGCCAAAGAAGCCGAAGAATCTCAGGATAATGACCACTGATGAAGAACAGACTTAGGATGATCAACAGACAAGACAAAGAGTCTTGATTGCCAGAGAAGCTAAGGAATCTCATCATAACGCCCAGTGATGATGAACGCATGGAGCTAACCACCGGAGAAGATGAAGAGTTGCCATGATGATCAGGAGATGAATCGACAAGAGAAAAGTATGCATAATAGAGAAGTGAAGTGATTTTTGCGATCGAGCATTGGAGGAGTGAGGAAGAGATGCAGTGAACAACCTGCAAGGTAGAACAATGATGATGTAAAGAGCATGCAGAGGCATTGCGCATGAAGTATGCGGACGCTGCACAGAGAGTATAAAAACACAGAACAAAGAAGAGATGTGGTATGATGTTGAGTGTTTTTCATGTGGGTAGAAGCATGTTGTGTGCAGAAGCTAAAGCGCACAGAAGAGGCATGGTGCATAGAATGGAAAGAAGACACGTAGTATAAAGAATAGAAGAAGCAAGGAACAAAAATGAATATCTGAGAGAAGAACATAAAGCACAGAAGACGCGAGGAAAGAGACACTGATGCAAGCAGAGCAGAGTAATGTAGAAAAACAATGATGAGACTGGTAAGCCATAGATAAATGTTGTATCACTGTGATAAATTCAAGAAAGCAAAGATTTATATTGGAGGGTGGTAGGGAGGTGCTAGGGAGGACTATTTTCCTCAGAGTTTCAAGTGGGTGCTTGAACACAGGGAGTTGTAGCTTCCATCTAGTTGTAGCCAGAGAAACCAGGGTGGCAGGGTGGTGCAAGGGAGAACTATTGTTCTCTATTATACAGGCCGGTGCTTGTGTGACTGGAAGTTGGTGCTTCCATCTAGTTGGTGCTTCCTTCTATTGGGTGCTAGAGAAACCAGGGAGTTGGTGCTTCCTTCTAGTGGGTGCTAGAGAAACCAGAGAGTTGGTGCTATCAACAAGTTACAGCTTGCAAAACAGAGGTGGTAGCCTCACAATGAGTTGGTGCTCATAAGAATGATAATGTACAGAAAATAAATATTACTTATCATTTCAAGAAGAAGAGGTTTTCCCTTTATGGGTTTCCTCAGGAAATATCTGTTTCTGTAAATTTCATGTGTGCGATTGATGTTGAGTATTCTATTGCCTACCTTCCTGCATTATTGTGATTGTCATTGAATGCTCTGTAAAGAGTTTAAAATAAGTATACTTGTTTAAGCACGGTAACAACTGATTCACCCCCCCTCTCAGTTGTCCAACATGCTTTATGTGACGATAAAGGTCTGTGGTTTGGAGTTTCCTATGGGGCATAATGCAACGTTTCATTTAGTAGTAGGTCCTAGTCTCTTCAATTGCAACTGACTCTATGCCTGGCCCCACTAATAGGACTCCCATGATCTTCATGCTTTGCCTACTTCATGAGATTCATGAGTGTCTATTTGGCCTGGGAATTCGACATCGTTCCAACCTATCATAAACTATGTAAAATAAAATTATAGTTGTATTCCTAATTGAATTCATAAGCAAGCATTATGTCAAATTTAAAGCCGGTACATATATTTCTTATGGGTTAATAAATCCTTGTGTAAGTTTTATGTGAATTTCCTCTAGAAATACTTTTCATGTGAATAAGGTTACACTTAATGTTTATGGCACATTAATAATTAATTTGACCCAATCAATAATCAATATTAATGTGAAAGGTTGTTAAATCATGGTGGACAAGGTCACGATTACTTTACCAACCACACAAACACCTGAACGATCTACTACGTGAATCCATAACTAAACTTGATTTTAAACTTTTACTATATTCCAAATAATCTACAAGGTCTATCTCATAGATTTGTATATAATCTACAACATCTCTCTCTTAGATCTATATATAATCTACAAGGTATCTCTCATAGGTAATGAATATAATTAGAGATTATATAAGTAGTCAGATAGATAGTCCATATGTCAACATTTAAACTGTCCATTTTCCAATCCAATGTTAACTGGTCTCCACCTTCCTCTCTGTTATCATATTCATGTTCTAATTGTCTTGTTTATTATCAATGTTCTTAATTTGGATGAAGAGATCTTGGACTATGAAAAGCCAAAACAAAAATCTCCTCGAGTCGAGGGAAAATCATCAACTTATTGGAAGTTTATTGAAAGCCATTGACATTTTGCTTTGGCAAGGTATTTGAGAGATGCACAAGATTATGTAATAAGCGTTGGAAGGTACCAACATAGTTCATAACATTGTAGAGTTTTTTTAGTAGTTGTTGGGTTTGAAATTAATATTGTTATGGATTGTTGTTTAATTATGCCCATGATTTTTTTGGTTGATTTGTTTCTTTTGGTAGCGGATGGAAAGTATTTTTTTTCAAAGAATTCGATCATTTGACACTTTTATTGTCTTTTTGTATGCTACAAAAATCAAGATTTTGAAGAATATTTACACTCGCTCATAACCACATGCATGGTTGGGATGTCCACTGGAGTATAAACTACAAGAGAATAGTATGTCTACCAATTAGTTAGTGTGGTGGACTGGGACCAACCAGTTCATTGAAATGATTGAAAGTTTGTTTTGTAAGCACGCGCCCTTTGAGTAAGCAATCACTATAGCACCCCACTACCATTTGGTTTGGCATAGTGCCCCTATTCTACATGAAGTAATTCCTTGGGCCATATCAAATAGAAAGTGCATTGCTTCCTATATGTTAATGAAATCTATTACCCCTATTGCTCCAATTTATCATCAATGGTACTGGTTGTAGATGAAACACAATAAAAAACAATGCTATGCTACGAATCATGAAGTCTAGTTATTCTTACCTTGCTTTTGAGGATCTCGTCCCTTAGAAAAACATATAATATCTTTGGAGAAACGGGAAGCCAAACTGATTTTGCTGCATTAAAACCAACATATGGCGATTCTCTAGGGTTATCAGATCTCTTTATGTTTATCATCATCATCATCAATGTTACCATAGGGTTTATTCCAGGTGTGCATAGTTGATAGACTCACTCCAACATAGAAATTGTTCATCATGAGTTGGGAAAGTCTTAAAATGTTGGGACACCCATTGAGAGTCAGAATGGCTATGCAGATGAAAGCATTCAGAGTAATTAATTGTTTATTATATATTTTTATTTTATTATGACTGTCTCTTTCCATTTAGTTTATTAGTGTTATTTTCCATTTATTTTATCAGTGTTACAACCCTGATACATTTTCTACATCCACTATAAATGCATCTCACTGCTTTCTGTGCGATCATAAAAAAGAAAAAGAAAAGTGCAACATAGAGGCTTACCTATGCGATCTCTGACTGGAATGGTTGTTGTTGCTATGAGAATAACAAGGCATTCACATTGATGTTGTAGAGTTTCCATCCACCATTGTGCTCCAAAGGCCATCCCATATTTTAAAAATGAATGGTAAATCGTGTGTGCTCTGCGATCATCATACTCTTCTTGCTCTACACGTGTCACATGGTATTCATACAAGATATACATTACATATGAGATTAATTGCTTCATGTACCATAATTCCTATTATTCCTAATTATCATGAATATAGTGAAGCATTGCATGATTTTGAAGTTAACATATGACTGATTGAATATTATCATGAATATAGTGAAGCACTGTATGTTTTTGAAGTTAACATATCACTGACTGAATATAGTGAAGCATTGCATGATTTTGAAGTTAACATATGACCGACTGAGTGTACAACATGTAAGCTTGAGATTTTGGTTGTTGAGTATGCTCTTGGTTGTTGAGTACACAACATGTAAGTTTGAGCTCTTGATTGTTGAGCTTTCATTACATCCCTGAACTCTTGGTTGTTTAGCTTTCATTATGTTGCTTACCACACACATTTTTTCATTTATTGAATCATCATCTATTTTTATGTGCATTTATTTTGATTTTCATTTCATAAATTAATAATAGGTTAATATATTTATGATGACATAATTTATTGAGGTAATGTATTCCTATCCACTTCTTAACTTTTCAATAGATGTCACTTCAAGGTAGGAGAGCGGTTTGTGTGTTATATTTATTTCATCACCGGTTGACATGTTATCTGTGATTTGCATGAGTGAGAACAACAAAAGACAACAAAGAGATAGGGATTTGTAGGAATGAGAGATATGACACACGAACAACAAAGAGATAGGGATAGATGGATACATGTTGTGGAAGTGGTATTGGTTGATAGGTTTTGGGTTGTTCACATGTTTCAGGCAAAAGCTCTTCCTATATACATGCCTTGGGCATAACAAGGACATTTTCTTGAAACTTAGAAATGTGAATAGTAAAGTTAGAATAGCATAAATACAAAGAAATGATATGACATGTCATACCAACATTTTCTCAAAAGATTTTAATGTGTGGGGAATTTACAATTTTAATTTTGATAGGTTCTTGTTTTTTTATGAAATT
>JASDQU010106202.1:28832-48800 GCA_032191745.1 Picea mariana
GTTCCATGCATATTTGTTGGCATAAAGTTTGTTGATTTGTTATATAGTTTTAAAACTATATATATCCGTTGGTTGGTTAATTACAATATATATATATATATATAACTCTCATGCAATAAGGTTAAGCCCCTCATGGAAATATGGAGTGAGGTTGTGTGATAATACGTTTGAACCAGGGGATGGGGGCTAGCCCTCGGTCTACATGAAATATTACATGATTTTAAATATAATATATTCCACCATATGGTTAAGTGACAATGTGTGGTGCGATGGTTCTGGGATATTTGTTAATACTTTGGCGATCACAGAGGTCATGGAGTCGATTCCCTTGGACTCCATAATAATTTTATAACACACAAACCATATAGGCCAATGGGAAGCTACCACGTGGCATCTTCTTATTGGCTACTTAATGCCACGTATCAAACATTGAATGAACCACTTGGATGTCAACTCAACTTGCCAACTCATTTTCCCAGTCAACTAATCAATCCACGTAGAACCTTGGGGTGTGGCCACGTCACCTGTATGGTCATGCCATGTGTCACTGTATGGACATAACATGTGTCATTTTTACCTGTTTTACTTTTGACTTTGACATGGTTGACTTGAAATTTGATTTCCCATACCTTTTGCATACAAAATCTGTTTGACTTGTCATTTACATCATTGGAAAGCTAATGATGAGCTCTATGCAATGATGTCATTTTTTTAGACAATTTGAAATACTTGAATTTTAAGCATTTATGGATCCCTGGGATATCTATGAGTTTTCTGGATCCTCCTAGACTTCTGTGAACATTCTGCATCACACCTTCCCACTGAAGAACTTTTGGACCTCCAAAAGTATTAATACTCAACAACTTTGTGATGATAACTCTAACCGACTCTTTCATCTTGTTGAATCTTTTGGAATTAAGTATTCATCTCAATCTTCGATCTCAGGTACTAGATCAATGTACTTCTAACTTCTTCTCTGGAATACGACTCTGACTCTGGCCTTTGGCACTGTAGCTAATATGATATATATAGCTTCGCTCTAACTTGTATATTCCTTGACAACAAAAGTCTTGTTCATTGAATCTTTGCAATACCTGTATCTCTATGTCAACATCCACTTCCATCTCCTTCTGTGGAATACATTCTATCTTGACCTATTTGAAACCAAGTCAAATTTTTATCTATGCCTTTTCCATTTGGACTCTCTTTTCTTCTTTATGTATATGTAGAAGTCCCTGGATAAATACTTTATTCATTATTGCTCCTTCCTTGGAAAACATTTTTTCTTGTACTGTTCTCATATGTACGTACCTAGATTTCTTTTGTTCAAGGCATACACATTTATGAACATGACATAATATTAAAGATGATTATAGCATGCACCTTTATGTGACTCTTATAACATGATTATTTCTCCTTTACTACCTCTATAAAGTTTTGCAATACTTTGATTCACTTTCCTCTCTTGAACTACATGTTCTAACGTCCTGAATTCTTATGTCCCTTTGCTTTTAGTTCTTCAGAATCAAGAATGTTGACTTAGACAATCCGATCCATATGTAGCCCCTTATATAATTACAAGACAATACAATTGTCCATATTATTGTCTAAAGACTTTGAAATCTTCATAATGAGATTCCTCTATTGGATCACTGAGAGGGGGGGTGAATCAATAATGAACAATTTATACCACTTTTAACCATAATTTATATTATTTAAACTTATTCAACAATGTTCATTAGTTCATCATCAATATATTATTGCATCATAAAAATTAACATCCATCAGTGCATAATAAACAATAATATACACATCCATGCAATGCATAGTACACCAATATTTACTTGGAAACCGAGTGTGGGAGAAAACCATGAATTTTTTTTCTTACATGTCAAAGAATTACATTCAAGGAAACACCAATTTCCCAATTTTCCATCTCCAACTAGAAGAAGGCCCCAACCCCCTAATTCTTAGGCTCCAACCCGAGGGAAGCTCCAACTCCCCAATTATCTGGCTCCAACCAAAAGGAAGCTACAATTCCCCGTGTTCTTCGGCTACAACCGGAAGGTGGATACAACCACCTTTCCTTGCCCTGTCCAAAATGCCCTGAAATATAAATGTAGATCAATTGTCATTATCACAAACTTTGTCACGGTCACTACCACTGCTCTTTCACTGTCACTGCCATTGAGCCTAGTTCTTTCATTCTCACTTGGCCAAATTTTTTTCTTTAGATTCATGACCTGTCTATACTACAACTTGAGGATTTTCATGCCCCTGTTTGCTGCAACTCATGGATGTCCATGCCTCTATTTGCTGCAACTTGCAGAATAGCACAATGTTCTGCTACTATTACTATCACTATCTCTGTCACTCTGTCTTTTCCATTGTGTCTATATTTGTCACTATGTCATCCCTCTATATATTCTCATCAACCAACAGATCTAAAATCATAGAACACACATACAATATCCAAGTAGATCTAACAAAAACCATTTATTAGGATCTCACTAATCATGTGCTACATGTGCATCAATGAACATAAGCCAAGATGGGAAACCCTCACATCAACCATATATAAAACCCTAACTATTATGCAGTCTCAATATGTACTCATGTCTTCAACAACACTCCTCAACCAATATACCTCACACATTCTCCAAAGTCACAAAATATGCCACAACAAAATACTATATGGTGTGTACATTAGCAAAAACTAACTAGTACACCAACAATGTGCCTCTGTAGATTTACCTCTCATAGCATATACCATACAACCAAAAATCCCTTAAGGGAGAAGATCAATCTCCCATGACCATACCCTAAGCCATCACCAAAAACCAACTACAACAAGAATATAACATACGTCACCCTTGCCTGTAGTTTCTTCTCAGCTCAACAACTTGTCACTACTGATGAATTTGATATTTTTTCTCTTTAGCTTAGTCAACAAATATGCACCCTGTCTTCAATAAAATCGTGTATTTCCATGCTTTGTCCCACTGTAGCCCATGGATGTCCACATCATGCTAGTTTTGCAACTTGTGGATGTCTTCAAGAAACCCTAGACCAATAAACATAATCTTGACCCTTCGACTCCTGCAAATTTTCTCTTCATTGAACTTCACTACCTCATACTCACTGCATCATATTTGTCAATAGTACCTGCCCATAACATTTTACAACAAAATATATTCAATGTTCTCAATAGGTGCTAATGGGAGCCTCTTAATCTCTATTTATACTTTCCATATGTCTTCCTCTAGAAGCTTCCTTGTAACTGTTTTACCCTTTTTCCATCTTCTAGGGCTAACCCATTTTCTTGTTGCAACTAACTGCTCCTTAATTAGTCAACTCATAACTTATTTTCCCTTCTTTTTGTAACTACTTTATTTTTAAATAATTTCTTTTGCAACCACTTTGACTATGCAATCTTCTTTATGACTTTCCACTTCTTTTTGACCTTCTAGGGGCTTCTAGATTACTCTAAAGGGTTCTCCAAATTCTCAAGGCCATATCTCCCTATCCGTGAGGAACTATGTCGCATTCCACATATCAAAATAAATAACATGATGCATACTATCCATCTATGATATTCTCACCTCAGATATCACTGATATTCATGTCCATATTCCTCAATACTTTCATGTTCATTAACCACACCTCTAGGGCTATCGGAGTGTGCCACCGGACTTACTCAAGCATTGACATCAATCTCCCTTTATCTAAACTATTCTTGGGGCTACTCCCCCCTTTCCTCATGCCTCTGATTACTCTCTCTCTCCTTTTGGAAAAAGTATTAACTTCCTCCTAACGCAATACCTGCTTTAGCCAATCATTGGTAAAAGAATATCTCCCCCTGTGGGTATGTCTCTCTGTTTGTATTCTATTGATCTTCCTTTATAGATCTATCTTTATGATGACCTATGTGCATATCATTGTGTAGATCAATGTAGGTCTTCCTTTACTTGCTTCCTTTTCGAGTTATTGTCCATTGGTGCTTCCTTGTGTAGATCAAATGACATATATATAAATATTTCAATATTAAGAATTCAAATATTACTTTATCATAATCATCCAACATTCTCTGAACCAATATCTGAATCAATCTCCGAATCAGTCTCTGAGCCAATATATGAATCCATTCTCTCATCCACTGACATGTATGTATCCAAACCTACTAAATGTTCTTATGAATCCATATCTACCCATACTTTCCAAGACTCAACTACTCAATTGTCCACAATGTTGACCCATTTGTCACTGTACTATCATGAAGTCTTCACTGTTGAAACTAATCATCTTATGGTATTCTCTATCTTCAAAATGAACTCTACATGTCTGGAACAACCTATGTTGAACATATCTCTGCATGAATACAATCATAAACTTTTGCTAACTAATTTCTCTAAGTCTATATACTCGAACTCTACAAGCCGCTCGAAGGATGATTCTCTGATCTATCTTAGCTACTGCATAGACTCCCCCTATTCAATATTCATAATATTGGGAGTCTCCAAGATGAATGGCTCAAAATAATACCTTCTCTGATTCAGAGTCATCTTCCTCTTCATTTGTAGATTCACGATCTTCCTTTTTGCTTGTGGATTTGTCATGATATTGCACTACTATGTATCCTGAAAGTGCGATTTATGGGACCTGTTCTTCCTTTAACTACTCTTCATTATGATCTTTCTCTGTTGTGAATTATGACAATATAATTTATGCAACCTGTTCTTCTTTTCTTGTATTTCGTTGTCTTTCTCGTACTATGGAAAGTATTGTAATTTATTAAATATGTTCTTCTTTCACTTGCTCTTCTTCTTGTTCTTTTCTTTTCCAAATCTTGGTGTATCTAATATATGTTTCTTTCTTCTTGTATGGCACTATCATTATTTTACAATTTTAAGCTATATGACCATATTTGTGGAATTTGCAACATTCAATATTATGTGGGGCCACATAAACACTTCTTGCCTAAGCATTTCTTCCATGTTCTCTATAGTCTGCAACTCTATGTCCAAAGTTAGTACAATAAAAACAATAACCATAAAATAACTTTTGATACCCGGGGGTGGATGATCTTCTCTGTGATGTATTTGTTTCGATCTCATGCTTTGGTTGATCATGATCTTCTCTTTTGCTGACTCCTTCATTATGAGTGAATATTCTTTGTTGTTTGAATGTGGAGGGTCTTCTTTGATGCCCATCTCTTCTGTAGACTTGAGTCTTTTGTACTTTTGGAATATTCTTCGGTAGGGGCTTACATTCTTCCTTCTTTATAAAACCTTTGATACCTTCTACATAACTCTTAGGTTTCTCTTCATTTTTCTTTTCTCATAAGCTATGAAATTTCTCTTCAACATTATTTGTTGATGATGTGGATTCTTCTTCAATGCTTTTACTGATCTTGACAACTTTTACTCTTAACATAACAACTTCTTCTTCAAACTTCTCCACCTCTTGTTCTTTCTTAATCATTTGATTCCTCATGAATTCTTTAGTTCACTTTTCTTCTTCAAGTTGGATATTCAATGTGATTACTTCATCTTCCAGTTATCTTTCTCGTTGACTGAATTATACTTCTTGATTCTTTTATTTTTCAATCTCAAGATTGTCTTCTATTTCATTGGGATTTTCCATCTCATCAATTTCAATCATTAAATAAGGGCATTCAATTTTAATATGTCCACACTTTTCACAATTAAATCAAAAGAGTTGAAATATGTTGATTTCATACTCTTCTTCTTTTGAATCCATCTCACATGATGAACATATTTCCTTTTGTGATGCCCTTGTATCTCCTTTAGAAAAATCTGACTCTATGATGGGAGAAAAATAGATATCATGTAGTTTATCTTGAAGTTCTTTGGCTAATGAGAATTTACCCACTTTGTTCTATGTTGAATCACATAGTACTTCCATGATGAGATCCATTGTTATTTTGTTGTTCTACTTTAATTCTTTCTTGGATGCAGTATTTGGTTTCTTTGTAGAATTGTATCCTATAAAAAGTGAGTTCCAAATGTCATATCCCTCTACCTATAAAAATGTTTTCATTCATCTGCTCTCGTAGGGATAGTTCTGACCATCAAACTTTGGTACCTTGATATTAACATACTCCATAATATCCTTCCAGTGGTTAAACTATTTCCTTGAAGGAACCTACTTTGATACCAACTGTTGGATTACTGAGGGAGGGGGGGTGAATTAGTAATGATAAATTTATACCACTTTTAACCATAATTTATATTCCTGTAACTTATTAAACAATATTCATTAGTTCATCATCAATATATTATTGCATCGTAAAAATTAACATCCATCAGTGCATAATAAACAATAATAGACACATCCACACGATGCAAAGTACACCAATATTTATGTGGAAACCCATTGTGGGAGAAAACCCCCAAATGATTTTCTTATATGTAAAAGAATTATATTCAAGGAAGCAACAACTTCCCAATTTTCTATCTCCAACTAGAAGGAGGATTCAACCCCCTAATTCTCAATCTCCAACTTGGGGGAAGCTCCAACTCCCTAATTCTCTGGCTTCGACCAGAAGGAAGATACAAATCCCCATGTTCTTCTGCTACAAATGGAAGGTGAATACAACCACCTTTCCTTGCCCCATCCAACTTCCCTAAAATATAAATGTAGACTAACTGTCACTATGACAAACTCTGTCACTATCACTTCCATTGATTTGTCACTGTCACTTCCACAACTATTTCACTGCCACTGAGCCTTCTATCACCGTCACTTGGCCAATTTTTTTTCTACAGATGCATGAACTACCTATACTGCAACTCACAGATGTCCACACCTTTATTTACTGCAACTCGCGGATGTTCAGGTATCTATTTTTTGCAACTTGCGGACTAACACAATATTATACTAGTATTACTATCACTATCTTTGTCACTATCTCATCCCTTTGTATATGTTCATCAACCAACTGATATGATATCATATAACACACATAAAATATCCAAGTATATCTAACAGAAACCATGTACTAGGATCTCATTATTCATGTGACACATATGCATTAATGAACACAAGCCAAGATGGGAAACCTTGGCATCAACCATACATCAAACCCTAAATATTATGAAACCTCCATATGTACTCATGTCTTCAACAACACACCTCAACCAATATGCCTCATACATGCTCCAAAGTCACAAAATATGCCACGACAAAATACTCTATGGTGTGTACGTTAGCAACAACTAACTAGTACACTAGCAATGTGCCTATGTAGATCTTCCTCTCATAGCATGTAGCATACAACCAACAATTCTGCAAGGGAAAATCTCAATCTCCCATGACCATACCCTAAGCCATCACCAAAAAATAACTACAACTAGCATATAACATACCTTTTCATTCCTATAGAATATTATGTTGTACCTGATCACTTTCAGCCTTGCTTGTAGCTACTTCACATCTCTACAACTTGTCACTACTGATGAATTTGATCTTCTTTATCTTCAGCTTGGTCAACGGATCTGCACACTGTCTTCAATAAACTCACAAATGTCCACACTTTGCCCCACTATGGCCCACAGATGTTCACATCCTACTAGTTCTGCAACTTGTGGACATCTTTAGGAAACCCTATATCAGTAAACACAGTCTTGACTCTTTGGTTCCTGCAACATTTCTCTTCACTGGACTTCGCTATCTCAGACTCACTACATCATATTTGTCAATGGTACATGCCCAGAACATTTTACAACAAAATATATTCTATGTGCTCAATATGTGCTAATGGGAGCCTCTTAATCTCTTATTTATATTTGTCATGTGTCTTCCTCCAGAAGCTTCCTTGTAACTATTTTACCCATTTTTCATCTTTTAAGGCTAACCCACTTTCTTCTTATAACTAACTATTCCTTAATTAGTTAACTCATAACTTCTTTTCCCTTCTTGTTGTAACTACTTTATTTTTAAATAATTTCTTTTCCAACCACTTTGACTAGGGAATCTTCTTTATGAATTTCTAGAAGCTATTGACTTCTTATTGAGCTTCTAGGGGCTTCTAGATTACTCTAAAGGGTTATCCAACTTCTCCAAGTCATATCTCCCTAACCGTGAGGAACTACATGACGTTCCACATATCATCGGAAACACCATGATGTGTCCTATCTATAAATGATAGTCTCACCTACAAATTCATTGATCTTCATGTTCATATTCCTCAATTACTTTCGGATTCCTTAACCACACCTATGGGGCTATTAGAATGTGATACCAGACTTACTCAAGGGTTGAAATCAATCTAAAATATCACTTTCCAAGGGTTTACATCAATGACAACCAACTATCCAAACCAATTGTCCAACATCCTCTCACTGTAAAAGAAATATGTATAGGAGACTATCTAGAAATCTCTTTAATGAGATTGCTCTCACTATCTAACAAATTGTAAAGGAGGATATCTAGAAATATCAAATGAGATTACTCTCACTCTTTACAACATATAAGGTGGAAATATTGAAATCATATTTACAAAATTCCTCTCACTCATACAAGGTGGCAATCTAGAAATTTACAGAGTCCCTCTTGTTAACACATAAGGTTGTATGGGTCAACAAGTCTTCTTTGTTTTGATTTTTTGAGTCACAGGGTTCATGGAACATAGGTTTTGAACTTATTAGGTTGTATTCATATGGTTACAGTCGGTAACAAAATGAATAGGGCTATGTTTAGCCTAAGCCTAAAGTTTGATTCATATAATGATTTCCATGTCAATATCTAAGCCCTTACAAGTCACACTCTTGTTTTTCTCCGTCATGATTCTGACATGTCACACCTCCAGCCTGTACCTGAGATTCCTTTTTTCATTATCCATCTGCACAAGGGTCAACTCAAGTTAATTTTATGTGCTTCCAACTCGCTAGGAGAGTTTGCAGTGTACTCCAAGTACATTTTGTTTTCATCTATAATCATTGTTTTAAAGGATTTTTTCAAAAAGATGTTTTGTTATCAGGGCCTTCTTTTTAACCATTTTCAGGGATTATGTCAATAAATTTTATAAAAAAAATCTTGAAGTGCATGATCCATTTTGAAATTGGTGCTGTGAACTCACAAAAATAACCGTTGTGAACTGGTACAAGCACTGCGAACTAGAGGAAAGAAAGGATTGTAGCTTGGATAGGTTGCAGACACTTACGTTCGAACTTATAAACATCCAAAGTATCCTTAGATATACCATGTACTCTTTGAATTTGTTCATACCATTTTGAAAGGATAAGGAGGGGGTTTGGTAAAATTCTTGAAATTGGTGTTGCGAAGTGACAGACAGGGACGCCGTGAACTCATTTCCTGTAGCAACGACTTTTGAATATTTGATCATAAATATAAAATGGTGATGTGGGTTTCTTTGAAATTTTATGTGAAGGAGAATGGTATCCTTTTTTCTTTCTGATTAAATTTCAGCATGACCTAGTTTGGCATTTGAGATATTAAATTAAAACACTAGTGCACTGCAAAGTGATGCTGGAAACTCTCTGTTTTTCATAGTTGTTGGATATTCACCTTGTTTGGAGGTTTCCACCTGTCAAGGAAGGTTTTAATGGTATCCTAGGAGTTATTTGGACATGAGGGACATGTGTTCCATCTCCAGATATCAGAATGACCTGATTCAAAAGGAATTTATCATTATAGAAAAAATCCCCCCAAAATAGGAATTTGTTAGGCTTTGGTTGGAATATTTTGTAACAAGACTCCTAAATGGAGGAGGATCCTCTGTAACTCCTTGGTTTCAACATCATTATGGTAGATAGGGATTATTCACTATAAATGAAATGGTTTTTTTATGAGAAAAGGGTTGCATTCATGATCCAAGATAGGAGAGAGTTGTAGGGGCAATTTATCTGTGTGTGACTATAAGCATGAAGGCATGTTATTGTTAATACATCTAACATCCCGCTCTGGCGCAATGAGAAAACTTATTCTTTGAGGACACTTGCTCGCAAGTGATCTGGACTATTATGATACTAAAACTCTTGTCCTTGATTAGGATGCATTATGATAGATGACATGATGTTTTACTGCTTGACATAGACAAGTGCTATTGACTCAGTTTTATTGAGTGTGCAGGGTTTTGGACCTTGAGGATGCAGAGGCATCGATGGAACCCCTTGGAATCCGGATTGAGTCAGGGAGTGTGCTATTTGGGTTGATTTATTTACTATGATATTTCATTGATTTGATGATATGATGTGGACATGTTCTGACACGATTGTTGATGATGCAGGCTAACGATAGCTTGCCGACCAGACTCACATATGGAGTAAAGGGGTCACACACACGATTTTCAGAGAGGTTGAGGGAGAGGTGTGGACAACAGCCCTGCCACAACCTACTAGCACTCCCACCGTGGCTCGAACTGTAGGTGAACGATTACCTAGTTCGAGAGGATCCCCGATGCCGTGAGGGCAGACTGCGACAGTCGCTCACGATGATTCTAAGGGGCGCATAATAAGGCGGGGGCCTTATTCCTTAGAGCCCTTAGTCTCCCACAAGTTCACCTGGCAGAGTGTTAACTCCAGGGGTTATTGATGTCTACCAATCAGTCAAGTTGGTGAGTGGCACCCTTGGAGCACGTGGTGCATCCTGAAGGGCACATCATGCAAAAGAAACACAAGTTGGCGAGTGGCACCCTTGGAACACGTGGTGCATCCTGAAGGGCACGTCGTGCAAAAGAAACGAATGAGGCGAGTGACACCCTTGGAGAACGTGGTGCGTCCTGAAGGGCACATCGCATTGATGTTGATGAAGGAACAAACTTAGATGGCCCTAAGACATTTAACACATTAAGAAATTCTTAAACAACTTCCCTAAATAATTGTCACCCCGTTCAGAATCTAAATCTAAGTCTAAAACTTCTCTAGGGTAAAATTTTGTTTAACCTTAAGAAAAAGACCCTATAAAAATAAAAATAATAATTTAAACTAAAACCCACTTAAGTAATAGTTTAGTCTTCATAAAATTCTTGGGGTAAATGAAGAGAGTAAGAATTTAATTAAAACTAGTGGGTTTAAAAATTGCAAAGAAGAAATTAATTCTTAACTTGTGAAAGTATAAAAAGATATTAAATTAATAATAAAAGGAAAAGATTAAATAGCGCAGCTGCCATTTTGGCTCTAATAAAAAGGGGAAAGAAGGGAAAAATAAAAATTTGGGAAACTAAGGAATGGAGGAAACATAATAAAGGAAAGAAGGGGACATATGGTAAAAAGAAAGGTCAACATAGTAAGGAATCGGCAATAAAGAACCTTCTAATTTGAGCTAATTTAGCAACATCATTTTTAAGGAAAGTATTTAAAACATGTAAGGGGATCTAGGAACACCTAGGAGTAAATTTAGGAGCAACTCTAGGTGGGTGAGGGAAATGAGACAATTAAGAAATTTAAAGTAAATAATTTTTGGAGGAAAGAGGGGGATGGACGACGCTTGTGCGAAGGAGAATATTTAGAATATTTTTATTAAAACTTAATTTAAATGTGATTTAGGGAAAGTTGGAGGGTCTAAAAACTCTATAAAAGAAAGGGAAGATGAGGAAGAAAGGCATCGGCTGTTAGCATAACGTTATGCTGCCGGAATTGTGACTTGACTGATTACTTGTGAAGAGTTGGGATTTTCCATCTTGGATAGGAGTGGTAGCTCGGCCTTGTGAGGCAAGCTGGGAAGTTAAACAGACCATTTGGATTGTGTGTGGCCCCTTTGCGGCTTGGGGGGAGCAGAGTACCCATAGCGATTGGCTGGGAGGTACCGGTGTAGTCTCGACGGTCGGCGAGCGGGAGTGGCACGGAGCGCGCGGTCATCATTCAAGGCAGGAGTTAAGGAAATGGTGTGTTTTTTATTTTGCATGATAGAAGGTATTAGGACCTTGGCCCTCTCTTATTGTTATCAGCATTTTGTATTGGCATTGTGAGATGAAAAATACTTAACTTCAATCTGCTTGGGTTCTTGTTGGATTAATTGGTTTTCTTTCCTTGCTCTTCGACGATTGTAATTGTGTGACAGTTATAAAAATATTTCTTCTTACTCTGTTGTTGCATGTCGGTATTAGATAAAATAATTTTATGATCTCGGCATTGCCGACCTTCCTTGGATCTATGCGATCTCCCGCTGTGCCTTGCGTTTTTTTTTGCTTGAAAGAAATCTAACTCTGCGCTGGAAATCTTTATGACCTGCGATTTTCTTGTCCTCTGATTTTTGTGCTGGTAATGTACCCTGCGTTATTTCACTGCCTGTGTAAGGGCGATGGAAATTTCCAATTTTAACAGTTTATATTTTCCTTACTCTACCACATTGCGCCACTCAAAATTTTCTGCGGTAGCAATTATCATTCCCAGACGTTTTTTTTTTAACAACATTTTATTATTGAGTACTTGTGCCTCTTTTTCCTGAGCGAGACTTTTACTTTCCTGATCGAACTCATTGGGCGAACTCATGAAGGCGTTTATTGATTTTATTGTTAAGTGTAGTTAGTCGTTTGGGTTCTGAGTGAGATAAGTTTTGAATGTTACCCTTGGGCGTCTTACCTGGGCATTTCCTTGCGGGAATCTCGTCACCTGTGAGTCTCCAGATCTGAGCGACTGCCCTTTTCTTGCGCGTCTGCACCCTTGAGTGTTTAATCAGCGTGGTGTCTTGAGTGAAGCAAGGAGCTTGTCTGTCAGGTACAACGAGCAATTTATGCCCCTTCTGTAGAGCTACGCAGCAAACTGTGCTTTATTCTAGCTGATACCTCCGCGATTTACTCCAAAAAAAAAACCTTTAGAATGTTGTCCGATGGCCACCAGTTTTAAACGATTTCCTTTAAGAATCCATTATGGGTGTGAAGATCATTGACCTTGTTGTGCGATTTATCCATCTGGCTAGTCACCTTACGTATGGCCTTTACTCATCCAGTTGGGTGGGTACAAATCTTAAAAGTGCGGCTAAGGTCTTTGGTCTGATGGGAAAGTTCTGGTTGCCTCACTACTTGGAAGTTCAAACTCTGGATTTCTTGTCTTGATCTTGTGGTACGGGAGGTATCTTCCTTGTCCATTGAAGAGAGTCGGTGCCTTCTTTTCTGACACCCTGAGCTTGAAAACTTTCACTTCACTTCACTTTTGACTACGTTTCAGATTTTGTATTTCTCTTCCACGGCTAAAATGATCATCTTCTAATTGTTGAAGTTGATTTGGCATGTCAAATTCTTCGTAGTGATGGCGTTCCACCTTTAGGGTTCTTGAATATCGTGTTGATCTTGTTGCATGATGTTACTTCTTGCCAGTGAGCTCTCCCCCCCCCTCTCCCCCCCTTGTTTTTGGTCGTCCTTGAATCACATTTTCTTTCCTTTTAACCAAAGTTTCAATTGATTATTTGTTGTTGTTTCTGTTAACTCCAGTAAGTATTTGGTTTATGCAAAATTTCCGGGGTTATAAAAGTTAACATCTTGATGACGATGGAAAATTTCTCCAGAACCTTTTATAATCCCATTTATTTTACGATACTTTCTTTATGCCTTGAACTGTGCACAAAAAAAAGGGGGGGGGATAACCTAAAATGATTATAATCTTAAATTTTCCTTGCAGCTGTACTCTCTCCCACTGCAGTTACTGCCCCAATTCTTCGCCTTCTTTAGTCAATAATACCTTTTAATTGGACCTTTATATTTCTGCCATGTTATAGGTGTGCTGAAAAGTACATGAACCATTTTAGGTAGATTCTTTTTATTCAGAATGGATGAGGTGTCTGAGTATTACCAAATCTGTATTTAAATATCCTTATATGGTCATGAATGGTTGAGTTTTTATGGTCTAAGATTTTTATGATTAACTTGTCTAAAGTAATGAGGTGTTATTTTTGTTAATTCTTAATAATAACCATGGCAATTATTATTATTGTTATTGTTTGGGATGAGGAATTCAGTGTAAGGATTGTTAAGGGGTGAATAATCTATTTTTGGATATATTGTTATATATATAACTACATGAGTATTAGATCATGATTTTCAAATAGAATACTTCTGACATTAATAACAAATTAAGGCAATTGATTGAGCTAGTACTATGATGACACTGCAATTTAAATTGCGCATTTGATTTGTTTTAAGAATAAATTTAGATTACACCTTGATGTCATTACGCACTTTAGACATGCATTGCAGGGATCGTAATGGAGGTTGAAATAAGCGGTGTTAATTACCTTACTTTCTTTATTAATTGCCTTTGTCTTATAATTTGATTAAGGGTACCCCTCCCTTGCAATACTCGAATAGTCGTAATGAGTTAATAATGACGCACGATCGTAAACTGCCTTAATGTCGATAACCTTGTTGTTTTCATTCTTGATGGTTATGTTATTGTCTTTAGCTTAGAAGGTTGGGTCTGCTTGTGTCGGGTGGGATGTAGACACCTCCATGTTCCTTAGAACAGTCGCTAGCCCTGAGACCTTAAATGGTTAAAATCGATGGGAACCTGGGCTTGAGCATTGCTTATGTGTCTTGGAGGTCCTAACCATTACAGGGTAGGACAGGCGGGTATTCAGTCTTACTTATTGTTGATTGATCGTCATTAAATGCATGTCGTTACTTGTTGTGCATCCTATGTCGTCTTGTTGTGTTCATCATGGTTGCACCTTGTTTGTCGTCGACTGGCGACGCAGAGTCAAATGTACTTATTTCCCTTGTACACGCACGCACACACCTTAAAAAAATAAAAATTGCACTTGTTATTTGGAGATTGTCGTCGTAACGAGGAGGATCGTTACAATACATTTATGTCATTGAGGATTCATGAGAGTTGTCTTATCAACATTTTTTATTTTTTTTTATTTCTCCTTCATCTCACTTGAATAAAATTGTAGACTATGAAGGTCATGGTTTCCCGTGATTAGGAGATTCATGAGCTGCAAAGGATTTGCAGAGATTTCCTTTTAATTATTGTTTTGTTCAAGTATTCTTTAGTCCATTTGACAGAGAGGATCTTTGTTTTGTGAACTTTCAGCTTTATGTTTTTCCCTCTCCATTCTTCTACCTTTTAGTATATAAGTTTTGTCTGATGTGCAACTCAAATACCTTCAATTTGCAGGATGTTACGACTCCATGCCCAATGGAATGCCTATGTAGATAGTTTGCTGCCCTTTTTTTTTATCTTTATTACTGATCCACCAACCATAAACTTGATTTTATTATTTACATTATGATGGGTTCTAGGATTACACCTACAACAGTCTAGGTGTGACATCTAGTGCTAACACCTCTCACTCTTATAACTTACAATGAGTGGATTAAAAGCCTTCTAATAAACTTCAAAATATTTACACATATGCATATTATAATTAAAAATATACATATTACAAAATTTAAAGGATGTTTTACTTATGGACTCATTCTCCCCAATGTACTAAGAGGAGTCTCACAACTTTTGGCCTCAGACAATGCTTTTTATGTTGATGTTGAATATGACATTGAATTTGATGCATAATATGATGTCAATTCAAAGTAACCATTAGACAAAACTATCGGTCTTCCCATTAAGTTCCTTTCCTTGTGAATAACAAGTACTATTGTCATGTTTGGAGTAGTTTCCCTTGCATACACAAGTACTTGACCCTACTCATCTTGATTTCTTGAAAAATCCTTTAATATCTTCACTAAATTGAAATTCAAATATCAACACATAAACAACTTACAAAACACATGAACAACTTGCTCTGATACCAACCTGATCCAAAAATATTTATACACCACTTATTCTTGAAAATATATACATGCAGTATCTAACTTGTTTCTGTATAATTTCTAGGATCTATTGAGGTGATTGAAAAATTTGATGATGTTCTTTGAACCCAAAAACTCATAAATTGAAGATTAGATTGCTTGATGATGGTGAGAGGACACAACAAAAAATAAAATAACTCAAATTACATACTTTTGTTTCATCTATAAGTTCCATTCATTCCAATGAAAACTTCCTTATCCATCTCAAGTACCAAAAACACATGTAACATGACTCACATATGACAATTTAATCAATTCTCTTAAATTCCATTACTCAAAACAATAAAATGACTTCAGCATTTAAATCCTTTCAAAATTATGAAACTTTTGACTATAAAGTCGACCAATTTCCAAAGCTCAAATTCATGCTCTATGACATGCAAAAAAATGAATTAATGTTAGGTACCTAACCTCCCTAACCCCTCAAGTAGGTAGAATAATATATTTTCCATGTAATAAATGCCAATATTAATAAGGCCTAGTAATAAGGAAGAATAAGTCAAATGTAATAAGACCTAATAGAAGCTTCCGCTTCTAGAAGATCTTCCTCTAGATTGTTCTTTTGGTAGATAGATTTAGTATAAATAGGATTCGATGGCATGATAATTTTTTTATTGGAGATTATTGTAATAGAGATCTACTCTACTGGAGGTTTCCCCCTCGAAAAGGCAAGTGAACATTGCTATCATAATAACGTTTCTCTTCCTGGTGATTATTTTGGTTCTATCCTGGTGTTCTTCTGATATTTTTCAGGATTATCATTATTATTTTGTCATTGCATGATAGATATTTTATGTTCTGCATAATATATTGTATCAAGAATATTGCAAGTGGTATCAGAGATATTTCCAGGGAAAGGCTTATGGGGTATTTTTTTTTTCAGGGTAGAGACGTATTTTGGCGTCTTAAAGCTACAAAGATCTGTCATCATGCGCATAAAACCATGATCGAGGAGTCATACATGCAGGAAATACAAGTGGTTTTTAAGCGCACATATGTTGGCCACCCTTGTAACCCCTATTGTTACCCCTTTGAGTGGTAGAACATCATAAAACATATGTATACAGATCAACCTAGATCTCCTGAATCTCCTTATAGATAAACCAATCTGTCACCCGACTTCTATAGTGACACCGAGAATAACACTAAAAAATATACTCTATAGTACCTGGGTATTTGGGTAGTACGGATAAGGGCACGTTCTAACCTACTTAGTTGATTCCCTGAGATTTTTGTCCGAGTACTATTGTTGGACCCTGCATGTATATCAAAGAGCTATAGCATAGGGAAAACCATTTTCTATAGAAACCCTGAATACCCTAACCCTTGGGACACAAACAAAAACATATTAGACAAGATTTATTGCTGCACAACTATGCTTCCTGCATTTTGGTTGTGAAATTACTACACATTTCTTCTTGTTAAGAATTGAGGCATTTCAACACTACAATACTCTTTAGATCAGAGTATAACTCTGCAGGAGTAAATAAAAAAATAAAAAGAAGATTCTAGGTCCTACTGACACCATTAATTGAGACCTATCCCATTGGATTCCTCTCTTTTCCCTGATCGAAGTCATACCTATCATTTTTTAGCAATTTTTTTTTATGTGGACCTGAACCCCTTATGACCCCCTTATTTGGGCCTTACCCCATTGGATTCCTCTCGTCGCCTTGATCATCATGATACCCTTCACCCATAACCCCTTTTTTATGTGATCCCACCCACCCCTTTCCATTTACCCTCTTCACTTCACTTCCTTGTACTCAATGCCAATATTGCCACCATCAATAAAAATATGCATTCCTCCAACTCCTAGTCTTTTCATCCCAATCACTTCCAGCGTGACCTGCACCTTCCACATGTGGATGTGAAATATTTTAATGGCTCGGATACCACCGACTGGTTAAATCAAATGGAACATTATTTCTCTTTATAAGACATTATATATGAGTTGGAAAAACTCCAGTATGGTGTTCTCCATCTAGATCAAGAAAGTTGGCAATGGTGAAAATGGAGAAAAAATGCCCATCAAAGTTGAAACAATCTAGCACAATGGAAGACTTTATAACTTCTTTTGAATGCTTGGATTTCCCAACAGAGGACATGTATGATGCTTTTTTGTTTAGAATGCTTTATTATTGACCTCAAGGATGAGATTCGTGCCCATGTCCTCACATATCGTCTTCAAATATGAGTGGAAGCTACTAAAAGAGTTAGGGAAGCACAACAAGTGGTCTCTTCTCAAAACATAAAAACATCCTTCATTCCTTGCCCTAAACCCCTCACTCCCCCTCCTCCTTTAGCTCCACTAAAGATCCAGAAATTGACTCGGGCATAAATGGTTGAACACCAACTCAAGGGAATTTATTATAATTGTGATGAAAAATATTTTCCTGGGCACAAGTGTAAGGAACAAAATCTTTTTATGGCCATATTTAAGGAGGTTTCTAAAGAAGATGTCAAGGATTCCCGTGTGGCGGAGTCACCTGAACCCATTGACATCAATCCATCCTTCGACCCTCTAGAAGTTGAACCGGTCATTTTCCTGAGTGCTTTCACTAGATTCTCTGCTCCCCAAACCCTCAAGCTAATTGGTAACATTAAGCATCAGAAGGTCATCATTCTAGTTGACAGTGGAAGAACACATAATTTTTTTCATCGCCACATTGCACAAGAAACTAGTTACTATATCCAAGAAGTCAACAACTTTCAAATCATGATTGCCAATGGAAGATCCATGAAATGTGGGGGGTGCTGTGAAAATGTACGTCTCCAATTTGGTCAGTAGCACCTGAAATCTCATATGTTTTCTATTGACATCGGTGGTTGTGATATTGTATTGGGTGTAAAATGGCTAAGGACTCTAGGTCCCATTCTCATGTCTTTTAAGGAATTATCCATGCAATTAAAATAGGAGGACCAATAATATAAGTTACAAGGAATCACAGTTGGTTCCCCTACAACCATCAGTTCACGTCACATGGAAAAGCTCCTCAAAAAAGTCCATTCCATCATTATTGCACAACTCCATTCCATTCACACCACTGAGACACCCTTTGTGCCTCCTGACCTCCAATCCATCCTCTCCAAACATCAAGAAGTATTTTCCACTCACCAGAGCCTTCCTCCTTCTCATGGTGTTTATGATCATTCAATTCCCCTTGTCCCCGGAAACCTCCCCCCCAATGTTCATCCCTATCGTCATCCCTTTTCCCAAAAAAATGAAATTGAGAAAATTGTTCAATAATTTCTTGCCGTAGGTGTTATCCGTCCTAGTACTATCCAATATTCTTCCCATATGGTCATGTTACTTAAGAAATAATTATCTTGTCACATGTTTCCTTACTTTCACTCCCTCAACAAACTCACCATAAAAGACAAATTTCTCATTCCTATCATTGATGATATCTTGGATGAATTAAGTGGTGCCCAATTATTTACTAAACTTAATCTTCATTATGGCTATCACCGTATAAGTATGAAAGAGGATGACATACCTAAGACTGCATTTCAAACTCATGCGGACCAATATGAGTTCTTGTTCATGCTCTTTTGCTTGTGTAATGATCCCTCCACTTTCCAAATCCTTATGAATCATGTCTTCCATCATTTTCTCTGTCATTTTGTCTTAGTTTTCTTTGATGATATTTTCATCTATAGTAAAACTTGGACAACCCATCTTGCTTATGTGGATCACGTTCTTCCCCTAATATATCAGTACCAACTTTTTCTCAAACAATATAAATGTGCTTTTGGAGCCTCAAAAGTTAAGTACTTGGGTCATATTGTTAGCAAGGTAGGTGTTAGGGTTGACCCTAAAATTATTGAAGCTATGCAGGATTGGGCTCGTCCCAATACTCTCGAAATATTGCATGGTTTTCTAGGCTTAACATGATATTATCTCAAGTTTGTTAATAATTATGGAAATGTTGTGGTACCTCTCACTATTAAGTACCTATACCAGATCTGCAAATATACTTCAGAAATAACCAAGAATAAATTATAAACCATTCACCATAACAATGAATACAAGAAATATCCAAAACCCTTATGGTAGGGTAACACCATATATTAATCCTTATGGAAGGATAAAACTCCTCAAGCAATCCTTGCTTGTACAATCACAATATTCTTCACTATCTTTTATTGCATTGCCTAGACTTCTTTATATAGCTCTC
>JASDQU010106202.1:58289-104034 GCA_032191745.1 Picea mariana
TCAGAGATAAGCCGCCACCATTCCAGCAAGCTTGTTTCCGCTGCATTTTTACAGTTTCAGCTTATTTCGTTATTTAATAGAAAACCAGTTTTACTGTATCTCTGTTATTTTCGTGTTAAGCACCTATTAATAATCTGTATTCATTTCGTTCTGCTCATAAAATCCGGATCAACAACACTATCCTTTCTTCTATTTTTGTGAGGAGCCATCTCCAATCCACAGGTTTATAAGCACTGGCCTTCAGAAAATATCCAAGGTATCGAAAACCTTTAGCAAGTTCCTTGAAATTGTGGGGAAACAAATCCTTTAAATTCTCTAAATTCTCTCCAAAGAATCTAGCATAGTAAAAGATAGATTTAGACCAATTAATCAACAATCCAGAGGCCCTACAGAAAGATAATAATATAAATTTTATCTCTAACCACTCCTCAACCGAAGCATTTTTCATTATTAACACATCATCCACAAAGAACAAATGTCGGATCTTAACTAACCTTGAAACCTTAATCCCAAATAACTTCCCTTCCTCCTTTCCCTTTTTTAGCAGTAAGCTAAGACCTTCCATGACAAATATGAATAACAGAGGAGATAATGAACAACCCTCACTAAGTCCTCTTCCACTCTTAAACATTTGAGAGGTCTCCCCATTTATCAGAACTGCAAAGTTTGCACTGGTCACACAGCTTAAAACCAATTTGTGAAGGGAATATTGAAACCCGATTGGATAAGTGTCAAGCACAGGAAATCCCAGTTTATACAATCATAAGTTTTCTTCAAATCTAACTTTAATATCACAGTTTTTTATTTTTTTACCTTAATACTATGCAGACATTCCTGTGTCCTGCCAATTGCATCCAAGATCTATCTACCTTTGAGGAATCCCAGTTGTTCCTCCAACAACGACTGGGAGAGAATAGGCATAAGTATGTTTGCAGTAATCTTTGAAATCAACTTGTAACATAAATTACAAAGAGCAATCGGTCTGTAATACCCAAAGGAGCTAGGATTTTTTTTTTTTGGAATAAGTGTCAAGAAGGTCTTGTTTAATGACTTGTTCACTGATCCACACAATCTGGAGTCATCCACCAGAGCTAGTAAGTCATCTCCCACTAAATCAAAACAATGGATAAAGAACTCCACAGTCCACCCGTCGGGCCCCAGGCTCTTATCTTTGGCAAAATAATTTAGAACCTCCCACAATTCTGACTTTGTACATGGGTTTTCTAGAAGCACTGTATCCTCAATCTTTACAAAACGATCATAAAGACTAGCAGTTTCAACTTGATCATTTATAACCACCTGATCTGATTCCTCATAAAAGTTTTTAAAAAACTTGACAACTTCTTTTTTGATAGCTTCCTGACTAGTATGAGTCTCTCCACCCTAATCTCCCATATATGGTTCTTATTCCTCCTAAAGCTAGCATAATTGTGAAAGAATTTTGTGTTTTTATCACCACTCTTTAACCACACCGCTCTACTTCTGAGTCTCCACTTTTCTTCTTCTTCTCTTAATATTTTATCTTGCTTTGCCTCCAGAAGTTTAATTTGTGTCTCCCTGTCACTATTAGTAATCTCCAATGCCACATCCAAGAATAATTCTTTCAAAAGTCCCTCCAAATGAACAAGCTTTTCCTCATGTTTTATTTTATACTCTTTTTCCCAAGCTTTTATATGAGCCTTCAAAGACTTCAATTTATTTTCTAATCTCTGATGAACATCCCTTTCAGCCCAATGAACTAGATCCTTCCAGACTTCAATTACTAAAGTATGCACCTCTTCTTCGTTTAACCATCTTGCATTCAACTTGAAGGGGTAAGCCGCCGAGAAGGTAGATCGATCTAACCTTAAAAAGACTGGTGCATGATCTGAAAAAAATGGATAATCCACCCATGAATTATACCTGCCAACACCCACAATGAGATCTTCAACAACTAAGACTCGATCCAGTCTTTTGGAGATACTAGTAATACCCCTTCGTCCATTTCTCCAAGTTGGAACCATAACATCCGGGGATAAATCTATCAATCTAGCTTCATTAAAAATCTCTTTAAAGAATGCAGACAATGGACCCATATGCGTTGCTTCTCCCCATAGATCCCCAACTTCATAGGTGAGATTTAAGTCGCCCACTAGAATAAGATTTTTGTGCTCCAAAAGACCCCTGACAACCACCTTTTCCTATAAATATTTCTTCTCTATAAAGGGTCCATACACATTTAACTAAGTGACTAGTTGATTAAGTTCCAAACAAGTACATGTTAATAGAATACCACCACACCGCAGAAAAGGAGTAATGTCAAACATATTCGGGTCCCAAGATACAAGTAGGCCCCCCGAAGTACCAACAACACTAACAACACAAGTGAGCCAAGAAGGATGAAAAGATAGCATAAAATCCCGAGTCTTTTTATCCTCAACCATAGTTTCTTGCAAAAATATAATGTCTGTATTAGTCCTCTGAAGAAGTCTTTGAAGGGAGGCATATTTTAGGGTCCCCCCCACCCCTCTAATGTTTAAAGAGAGTAAGATCATGATTTCTCTCTCACTAGGGATTCCAGGCCTCTAAGCGCCCCAATATCACTTATGGCTGGTAAGTGTGTCTCCACAGGTAAAGGACCTAGAGCCTCTTTCTTCTTCCTCACACTCCTAGTATTTATAGGATAAATCTCCATTCCCAAACCCTTAGACCACGTAAAAACCTTCCCAGGAGTATCCTCAGTGGTGCCCAAATTCCTTGAACCCCCAACAGTATTTGGTCTATGGTAAACAAACCTCCCCCGAAAAGTTGGTAATTGAATCAAAGATTGCACCACTTTGTAGGAAGGGATAAGGGACTCTAGGACATCACCAATATCACTATCCCCCAGCTCGGGTTCCCTAAATCCCAGTAAAATGAAATCCTCAACAAAAATAGTCAGTCGAAAAGAGTCCCTTCTTGGTAAACCCAAAGCTCCAGGTGAGCTCCTCTCAGAGTTGACATCAACCAAGACAACATCCATAGGGAGACCACTAACCACCTAAGGTTCAATGGTTTCCCCAGATTGTGAACCTCTCCCTTCCAAATCTCTGGATGGTAAAGCACTAGATGGTGCACCCGTCGAGACCCTAGGCACCAAAGGAACTCAAGAGTCGACTGAATTAATCAAAATATCCCCTCACACTCTGAAATAACTAGACGAATCCAATTCATTTCTTTCCCAGGAAGATAAAGAATAAAAGAGCGTGGGACAAACAGATTTGAGCTTACTTGTAATAGAGTCCACCAGCTTCGACTGTGAAAAGTTTGCATAATCAAAACCTCTCAGACTAATTCTGCATGACTCCACATCTGGCGATTCTACACGAGTTGTCCTTTCCAGCAAAGTTCTTTCTAAGACCTTTATTACTGATCCTCCAACCATAAACTTGATTTTATTATTTACTTTATGATGGGTTCTAGGATTACACCTACAATAGTATAGGTGTGACATCTAGTGCTAACACCTCTCACTCTTATAACTTACAATGAGTGTATTACAAGCCTTCTAATAGACTTCAAAAGATTTACACATATGCATATTATAATTAAAAATATACATATTACAAAATTTAAAGGATGTTTTACTTATGGACTCATTCTCCCCAATGTACTAGGAGGAATCTCACAACTTTTGGCCTCAGACAATGATTTTGATGTTGATGTTGAATATGACATTGAATTTGATGCATAATATGATGTCAAGGCAAAGTAACCATTAGACCAAACTATCAGTCTTCCCATTAAGTTGTATATCCTCTCCTTGCGAATAACAAGTACTATTGTCATGTCTGTAGTAGTTTCCCTTGCATACACAAGTACTTGACCCTACTCATTTTGATTTCTTGAAAAATACTTTAATATATTCACTAAATTGAAATTCAAATATCATCACATAAACAACTTACAAAACACATGAACAACTTGCTCTGATACCAACCTGATCTGAAAATATTTATACACCACTTATTCTTGAAAATATATACATGCAGTATCTAACTTGTTTTCGTATAATTTCTAGGATCTATTGAGGTGATTGAAAAATTTGATGATGTGATTTGAACCCAAAAACTCATAAACTAAAGATTAGATTGCTTGATGATGGTGAGAGGACACAAAAAAAAAAAAAACTTAAATTACATACTTTTGTTTCATCTTTAAGTTCCATTCATTCTATTGAAAACTTCCTTATCCATCTCAAGTACCAAAAACACATGTAACATGACTCACATATTCCAATTTAATAGATTCTCTTAAATTCCATTACTCAAAACAATAAAATGACTTCATCATTTAAATCCTTTCAAAATTATGAAACTTTTGACTAGAAAGTCGACCAATTTCCAAACCTCAAATTCATGTTCTATGACATGCAAAAAAATGAATTAATGTTAGGTAGCTAACCTCCCTAACCCCTCAAGTAGGTAGAATAATATATTTTCCATGTAATAAATGCCAATATTAATAAGGCCTAGTAATAAGGAAGAATAAGTCAAATGTAATAAGACCTAATAGAAGCTTCCACTTCTAGAAGATCTTCCTCTAGATTATTCTTTTGGTAGATAGATTTAGTATAAATAGGATTCGATGGCATGATAAATTTTTTATTGGAGATTATTGTAATAGAGATCTACTCTGCTGGAGGTTTCCCCCTCGAAGAGGCAAGTGAGCATTGCTATCATAATAAAATTTCTCTTCCCGATGATTATTTTGGTTCTATCCTGGTGTTCTTCTGATATTTTTCAGGATATATCATTATTATTCTATCATTGCATGATAGATATTTTATGTTCTGCATAATATATTGTATCAAGAATATTGCAAGTGGTATCAGAGATCCTTCCAGGGAAAGGCTTCTGGGGTAAATTTTTTTTCAGGGTAGAGATGTATTTTGGCGTCTTAAAGCTACAGAGATCTATCATCATGCACATAAAACCATGATCGAGGAGTCATACATGCAGGAAATACAAGTGGTTTTTAAGTGCACATATGTTGGCCACCCTTGTAACCCCTATTGTTACCCCTTTGAGTGGTAGAACATCATAAAACACCTGTATACAGATCAACCTAGATCTCCTGAATCTCTCTATAGATAAACCAATCTGTCACCTGACTTCTATAGTGACACCGAGAATAACACTAAATAATATACTCTATAGTACTTGGGTATTTGGGTAGTATGGATAAGGGCACGTTCTAACCTACTTAGTTGATTCCCTGAGATTTTTGTCCGAGTACTATTGTTGGACCCTGCATGTATATCAGAGAGCTATAGCATAGGGAAAACCATTTTCTATAGAAACCCTGAACCCTAACCCTTGGGATGCAAACAAAAACATAATAGACAAGATCTATTGGTGCACAACTATGCTTCCTGAATTTTGGCTGTGAAATTACTACACATTTCTTCCTGTTAAGAATTGAGGCATTTCAACACTACAATACTCTTTAGATCAGAGTATAACTCCGCAGGAGTAAATAAAAAAATAAAAAGAAGAGTCTAGGTCCTACTGACACCATTATTTGAGACCTATCCCATTGGATTCCTCTCTTTTCCCTAATCGAAGTCATACCTATCATTTTTTAGCAATTTTTTTTTGTGGACCTGAACCCCTTATGACCCCCTTATTTGGGCCTTACCCCATTGGATTCCTCTCATTGCCTTGATCATCATGATAACCTTCACCCATAACCCCTTTTTTATGTGGTCCCACCCACCCCTTTCCATTTCCCCCCTTCATCATGGCTCACACCCATAGCCAAGACTTGGAAGCCCACTTCACTTCCTTGTACTCAATGCCAATATTTCCACCATCAATAAAAATATGCATTCCTCCAACTCCTAGTCTTTTCAGCCCGATCACTTCCATCATGACCTACACCTTCCACATGTGGATGTGAAATGTTTTAATGGATCAGATATCGTCGACTGGGTAAATCAAATGGAACCTTATTTCTCTTTATAAGACATTATATATGAGTTGGAAAAACTCCAGTATGGTGTTCTCCATCTAGATCAAGAAAGTTGGCAATGGTGGAAATGGAGAAAAAATGCTCATCAAAGTTGAAACAATCTAGCATAGTGGAAGACTTTATAACTTCTTTTGAATGCTTGGATTTCCCAATAGAGGACATGTATGATGCTTTTTTTTTTTAGAATGCTTTATTATTGGCCTCAAGGATGAGATTCATTCCCATGTCCTCACATATCGTCCTCAAATCTGAGTGGAAGCTACTAAAAGAGCTAGGGAAGTGCAACAAGTGGTCTCTTCTCAAAACATAAAAACCGCCTTCATTCCTTGCCCTAAGCCCTTCACTCCCCCTCCTCCTTCAGCTCCACTAAAGATCCAGAAATTGACTCGGGAAGAAATGGTTGAACACCAACTCAAGGGAATTATTATATTTGTGATGAAAAATATTTTCTTGGGCACAAGTGTAAGGAACAAAATCTTTTTATGGCCATATTTAAGGAGGTTTCTGAAGAATATGTCGAGGATTCCCGTGTGGCGGAGTCACCTGAACCCATTGACATCAATCCATCCTTCGACCCTCCAGAAGTTGAACCGATCATTTCCCTAAGTGCTTTCACTAGATTCTCTGCTCCCCAAACGCTCAAGCTAATTGGTTACATTAAGCATCAGAAGGTCATCATTCTAGTTGATAGTGGAAGCAGACATAATTTTATTCATCGCTGCATTGCATAAGAAACCAGTTACTATATCCAAGAAGTCAACAACTTTCAAATCATGATTGCCAATGGAAGATCCATGAAATGTGGGGGGTGCTGTGAAAATGTACGTCTCCAATTTGGTCAGTAGCACCTGAAATCTCATATGTTTTCTATTGACATCGGTGGTTGTGATATTGTATTGGGTTTAAAATGGCTAAGAACTCTAGGTCCCATTCTCATGTATTTTAAGGAATTATCCATGCAATTAAAATAGGAGGACCAATAATATAAGTTCCAAGGAATTACAGTCGGTTCCCCTAAAACCATCAGTTCCCGTCACATGGAAAAGCTCCTCAAAAAGTTCATTCCATCATTATTGCACAACTCCATTCCATTCACGCCACTACGACACCCTTTGTGCCTCATGACCTCCAATCCATCCTCTCCAAACATCAAGAAGTATTTTCCACTCACCAGGGCCTTCTTCCTTCTCGTGGTGTTCATGATCATTCAATTCCCCTTGTCCCCGGAAGCCTCCCCCCCAATGTTCATCCCTATCGTCATCCCTTTTCCCAAAAAAATGAAATTGAGAAAATTGTTCAATAATTTCTTGCCGCAGGCGTTATCCGTCCGAGTACTATCCCCTATTCTTCCCATATGGTCATGTTACTTAAGAAATAATTATCTTGTCACATGTTTCCTTACTTTCACGCCCTCAACAAAATCACCATAAAAGACAAACTTCCCATTCCTATCATTGATGATATCTTGGATGAATTAAGTGGTGCCCAGTTATTTACTAAACTTAATATTCATTATGGCTATCACCATATAAGTATGAAATAGGATGACATACATAAGACTGCATTTTGAACTCATGCGGGTCAATATGAGTTCTTGATCTTGTTCATGCTCTTTTGCTTGTGTAATGATCCCTCCACTTTCCAAATCCTTATGAATCATGTCTTCCATCATTTTCTCCGTCATTTTTTCTTAGTTTTCTTTGATGATATTTTCATCTATAGTAAAACTTGGACAACCCATCTTGCTTATGTGGATCAAGTTCTTCCCCTAATATCTCAGTACCAACTTTTTCTCAAACAATATAAATGTTCTTTTGGAGCCTCAGAAGTTGAGTACTTGGGTCATATTGTTAGCAAGGTAGGTGTCAAGGTTGATCCTAACATTATTTAAGCTATGCAAGATTGGGCTCACCCAAATACTCTCGAAATATTGCATGGTTTTCTAGGCTTAACATGATATTATTGTAGGTTTGTTAATAATTATGGAAATGTTGCGGCACCTCTCACTACTCTCCTTAAAAAGAATTCTTTCACCTAGACTCCAATAGTTGATCAGGCCTTTCACGCCTTGAAGGTGATAATGTGCACCACTCATGTCTTGGCCCTTCTTGACTTCATAAAGACATTTGTCCTAGAATGTGATTCTTCGGGGTGAGGCAATGGTGCAGTTTTTATGGAATATGACTGACCTTTATCCTTTACCAACAAAAAACTATCAAAGAGACATTTGGGATCAATGTATGAAAAGGAAATGTTGGGTATTCTGCATGCAATGGACCTTTAGTGCCCTTATCGATCAGGGAAATGTTTACAAATTAAGACAGATCATCAGAGCCTCAAGTATTTTCTGGATCAACTTCCTTCATCCCCGACATAACAAAATTGGGTGACTAAGATGTTTGGATATGATTATGAGATCATTTACAATAAAGGAAAATAAAATGTGGTTGTTGACGCACTTTCAAGAAAATATGAAGATAAAGGGTCCCTTTTTTCCCTCTCCTTCATTGTACTAGATTGGCTCTAAGTTGTTCTCCAAGAATGGTTACAAGATCCAAATTTTTTTCATTTGATCCAACAATTGCAAGCCAATTCTCCAGTTTCCCCAGGGTACTCTTAGCACAATGGTGATCTTCACTACAAAGGTTGTTTGTATTTAAGTAAACATTCACAACTTAAATCCACAGTGATTTCTGAGCTTCATGTTACACCCACAATGGGGCACTCAGGTTTTACCAAAACCTATGAACAGGTCAAACTTTCTTTTTTCTAGGAGGGTATGAAACAAGATTTTCACACTTTTGTGGCGGAATGTGATTTTTTTCAAGACAACAAAAGATAAACCATCAAATCACTCAAAACACTACAAACATTGTTGATTCCACCCACTATTTGGAGGGATATCTCTATGGATTTCATTGTTGGCTTACTAACAATTTTGACAAGAATTTTTTAGGCTACAGGGCACCCAATTGCATATCAACATCGACTATCATCCCCAAACTGATGATGAAAATGAAGTTGTCAACAAGTGTTTGGAAACATATTTGAGGTGTTTTTCTTATGAAATAAAACACCAGTGGGCTCAATGGTTACCACTAGATGATTGGTGGTACAATAGTTCTTACCATACAACTACTCGCATGACTCCTTTTGAAGCACTACAAGGAAAAAATGCACCTTCATTTCTATGCTACATGCTTGGTGTCTCGAAGGTCTAGGCGGTTGACAAAACTCTTATAGTTCATGAGATTATTCTTTGCACCCTTAAAGAGACTTTGGTCATGGATCATAATTGCATGAAGGAACAAGTAGATAAAGGTCGCTCTGAATGCCAATTTGTTGAAGGAGACCAGGTGTTTCTTTGATTGCAACCTTATAAGAAGACTTCACTCCAGGTCGAGCATTGTTAGAAACTGGCCCCAAAATTTTATGGTCCTTATACAGTATGCAAGCATGTGGGATATATGGCCTATCAATTAGCGTTTCCCAGTCATTCTAAGTTCCATCCTTTTTTTCATGTCTCCTGCCTAAAGAAAGTGATTGGAACTAAGTGCCAAACCTACTTTTTATCACTATCCCAACATTATCCCACAATCATACATAAAAGACAAGAGAGAGGGATCCGATAGCCCTACCTTAAACTCTGTGTCTGGTGTCGATCCCTTTGCGCTTGATTGTTTCCTGATTGCAAATCTCCTCCCAAGGATGACCTGCATTCATCAAAAGACAAACAAGAAACTACAAGCATGCATTCTACATATGGATTAGTGGGTTAGACATCATAAACAAGAAATGTAAACAAATCATATAAGTTTAAGACGTCATTTGGTGGGACGGAAAAAGAACTTTTTTATATTAATCTCACAAAAGTCGCTTACAACATGAGACCAACACTGCTCCTCGAACTTGGTCCTAGGCTCCTCTTCACCATGCACCCAATTCATCCATGTATTCTTCTTCTCTTCAGTTCTCTCGTAGGGAAATGGTAAGAGATTTACAATTGGGGAAAAGGGGGATTGATAAAATGGGCAGAGTTTCTTTGCTCTCGTGCTTTTCCTTGCAATGGGACCCAAACCCCTTCTTTTATAGGCCAAAAGGGACAATAACGGTTGGGGTGACTGGTTATGGGCAGTCAAACGGTTAAGTAACGGCCCAAAAACCAGTATCCTATGCAAATTTCCACATTTCGCAATATTTTGTGAGTGTACGCGGGCTGTGGTGGCTTAGCAAGCATGTGTACATGGGAAATAATGGTGCAGGGTGCGTACACCTTCAAAATGATGGTTTTTAGAAGAGTTGTTCAATAATGGCTTGGTAAAGATTGCAAGTTAGATGGCCTGATGTCAGGTATGCATGTCAGGTGCAATTTAGGGTTATAACAGAGGCCCCCTAATGTGTGAGGTCAGAAGAGCATCTGATGGCCGAAATACATTACAAATCTTCACCACTGTACGACACGAGTGAGCCCAGGGACCAAAGTTTAGGAGGTGTCATCTGCAAAAATAACAATTTGTCTCACTGAGGCATGCATACCCATGCTCGGGATGAAATAAAATCATGGCTGCCAATCAAATACAGTGCAAATCCATGCCATATAAATATATAAAGTGTAGCCGCGAGCAATACACAATGGATCTACATCTCAAAATAAAAATATATACATGTATAGTATCCATTTTTAAGAAGCCATTGATGCCTGATGGTTGGAGATGAGGTATTCAGAGATCGAGAAACAACTTCAGAATCTTCAAAACTCAGGTAGGAGTGTAATATGAGTGTACAAATTCACTACCCAGAGGTCTTCGACGACAAATCGGTAACATACAAGAGGATATTGATGATCATGCACATAACTTCATTGATTTTGAGCAAGGACTTGATTGGTCTTTCGGGATGGCCAGGCATGAGGAAAAGAGACAAACTGAAGAAGGGATGACTCAAGTTTAGTAATAATTCCCTTGGACAAAATCATGACAAAAGATGAGACTCAGGGAGCATGGCATTGACACAAGTTCATGATGCAGGAGGTAACACAAACTCTCCAAATGTTTAGAAGGGTAACCAAATAGAGGAGGACACAACTCTATGTAGCGAGAAAAAATTCCTAAGGTCATATTGAATTCTAGAGCTTGACGAACAAATGAAAGGATGCACTTTGTCCAAGGGCGACTCATTGTGTTGTCAACAAAAAGAAAATACTTTTCCCTTCCTCTTTTTGAGGTATATTTGATTTTTTTTTGTCTTTTTCAATAATTGTGGAAAGTTTTGAAAAAGAATAAAGAATGCTACGTTACAAAGGAGGATCGAGTGTCGTAGACATACTAGTTCCAAGTGCAAGGAACACATTGATGCTCAGAGTAAGGGGACATATGCAGGGAAAGGTCGCTCGGGAAAAATCCTCCATGGGTCAAGGTGTCCAGATGCAGAGGCAAAGTGATACAAGGCTTGTGTATGAGGCATGCTTTAGATGGTTTAGTTGAGAGCAACATGGAGCTGACATTAGGCCAAAGATGTAGGAATGAAAATGAAATTAATAAGACACAATGATAATGTCCTTCGATGTGATTTTAATGAGCCTAGAGAAAGTAAGCTTGGTGATTTTTCATTTTTAGAGAGTTTGAAAAAATGTAAAAGGAGACTCTACCGGGGTACCTTTTTCGAAGGTATTCTAGTCGGTTCGAAAAAGGGGTAAACTAGCACCGAACATACGTCTATTCAAAATATTTTTAACGAGTGTGACAAAGACAGTATTACTCGACAATCTTTTCATTTTTAAGGAGTATGAAAAGAGCTTAACTATGGACTCCATAAGGGATGTTCTTCTGGACCAATTTAACGAGTGTGAAGAAACAAGGTCACTCGACTATCTTTTCAATTTCAGGGAGTCTGAAAAGAGCTTAACTATGGACTCCATGGGGATTCCTTTTCGTAAGTTTAGTCCCTCAAGCCCGAAAAAGGGTTAAATCTATACCTGAGAATACTCTTTTAGAGAACCGAGTCTCCTAGAGTATACCTTTCTTCATACTTTTGACCATCAAGACCAAAAAAGGGGTAAACTATTGCCGGACAGATGTGCCTTCGAATTTCAGTTTAGCGAGCCTAAAGGTCAACAAGATTGCTCAACAATCTTTTGATGTTTAGAGGGTCTGAAAAGGGATTAAAAGAAGACCCGTTGTGTTTTGGGAGTCCCTAGGGTGAGTTCAAGAGTGATAATGAATCATGCAAATGAGGCTCATACTCATAATTGGGAAAAACTAATCAGGACTCCCAAGCCTATAGTCATTAGTGACAATATGGATGCCAAAATGCAACCAGGATCTTCCTAGGGAATCCATGTATAGGTAGGCTCTACCACTAAATTACGATACTTCTAGAGAAAAAGTGAGGGCTTCGTGTCGCAATTCGGTGGGATCGATCCTATGGAAAAGCGAAAAAGACAACCAGGTGCAACAAGTGGAGGTGGAATCCTATCTTACATGCACAAAGTTGGAAAAACGACTTTTTACCAAAAGACCTTAAAAACTGACCCAACTCTAAAAAAAAAACTTCCCAATACCCAAAGTAACACTTATCGTAACATCCCCTGAGAAACTCAAGAACCATAGTAAACTATTTTGAAGCTAGAAAAAATGGCAAAAGGGTCCAAAAAATGACAAAAAGGGGCCAAAAGGTCTATAAATAGAAAGCTGGCAACTTATTATCACCATTGTAATTTGAGAATTGACCAAATTCAAAAAACACCCCTTTGCTAAAATAGTTGATTCCAAGAGCTTCGGTGGATGAAACAAACTTCCGTTTGGACCAAGTAAGTACATACTAAACTCCCTTGCATTTCCATCTTCCATTTTTTCATTTCTTTTGGTTTTTTAGGGTGTGCTAACCTTTAAAGAGGTGGGCCTTGCATGTACGTGGGCTGTCCAAGCATAGCCCGCATGTACACGTGACTATCCTCAAGACAGCCCGCATACACCCTCAGTAAGTGGGGAAAAAAGGAATGGAATATTTAACTCTCCATTTCTTTGTATTTACAGGATGTATGTGCATTAGAGAGAGGGGGAGCACGAGGAAATTATTTTTTTGGTCTTCGAGGACCCTACTGCTATCGATGTTTTGTCACAATGCGGGTTGCTAAAGTTAGTCTAGTGTCCGTTTATGAGGGCACAAGCCAGGTTGCTAAATGCATTGATAGATTACTGGCATCCTGACGTAGAGGCATTCATGCTTAAGGGGCAGTCGTTGACTCCAATGACTAAGGACATTTACTTTTTGACTGGTCTCTCAAGGAGAGGGGATCCAGTCAACTTGCGCACTTTTCCCCCTGGGCCACACACCATCGAGGAGTTGATTATAATCCGTTGCGAGGCTGGTACTAAGAAAGTAGGTTCTCAGGTGCCTATCCATAAGATCAACAACCTATCACTGAAATTGATAGTTCTACTTATTGGGTGGATCAATGAATCCACGGCTTTGCATCAGGCTTCCCGGGTGCACATGCATTGTGAGGTACAGTGCTTAAATGCACATATTTTTGACTGGAGTACCACCATGATGGATTGCATGAAGAGACAACTGACAAAGTGTCGGATACAGGAGCACCATAAATTTGGGTTTGGGACCATTTTGTTCTCCTTTTTCTTCGAGAGGGTACCCAACATTAGTCCTCGAGAGACTATATGAGGGTACAAGGCCACTCTCCCGACGCTATGCAGATGGGGGGCATTGTTGCCGTGACAGGGTGGGGGGAGGACCATCGAGGCCTTTGATGACAAATTTTTTGACTGGTGGTCACCACAGGTTCCGATAATAGAGGACTACCACTATGCCTGTACAATAGAGATCTTGACATGCCTGTACCTCCCAGAGTGGAGCAAGGAGAGATGGGTAAGTTTTCTTTTCAAAGTTATTTAATTTTTATGTCTTTTCATATATACCATTTTTTTATATACCAGAGTATATGAGACTTACGTATCTGTTATGTATAGATGTGGGACCAGTGCATCCAATAGACTTCTCGAGGACTAGGTGGAATCCTCGACCAGAGGCAGGACCAGCTGGAGCCACCAGACCAACAACAGCAGCAGGGCAGCCTCCAGCAGGAGAGGTTGAGAGAGTATTGATATGGGTAGAGCAGAACTTTACCGCACTCACTCATACAGTCCCTATGGCGGAGATCGAGGATCTCCCACTGTCGATGCAACCTCACATAGTTGGGGTCCCATGGACCCGGGTCTAGCTTTTTCAGTGTTTGGTGAATGTTGTTGTTCACTATGGTAGGGCCAATAGGCCCCACCCTTAGCTAGGCTAGACTACTTATGTGTCGAGAGCACTTTTTGTATATTTTTGAGGGCATAAGCCCCTTGACTCTTATTGGACATATTTTTGAGGTGCTTGCGCCCACCCTTGTACTCTAATGTTTTTTTGTATATATATGGATATTTTTCATATTTTTATGTCTTATGGATTATATCTATTTTACAAATGTATTTACATGTGCGTTTGTGTGCGTTTTCGTACATGTGTGCAATATGACAATCTAATACATGATTAGCTAGAGTATTTGTGATTTGATTCAATCTCCTAGGCACATGGATATATGTAATGTAATCAAATATTAGTTCTAAGAGATGTACCCTAAGGAACTGTCGGTGTAGTGTAGGATCGTAAACGCGGTAAACCCCATTTAACTGAGACACAACCAGCTGAGCGTCTAAGTAGACCCATAGGTGAGAGATACCATGTGACAAATCATCACGAAGCAACTCTAATATTGCACTATATTCGACGACATTGTTTGTGGCATCACATAAATAGATACCTCCTGAAGATAGCAACTGGCCCTGAGGTGTGAAAATCACCCAAGCTGCAGAATAAGGCCTCAGAGTGTGCCGGCTAGCACCGTCCGCGAACCCAACGAACACCTCTAATTCACTTGACATTTGCCACAGTGAAAAAGATGACATAAAAAATGACACGTCCATAAAACAAAAAGACAAAAACTAAAAGAGAATGTATAGGAATATACATATGTTACAATAATTCACCCAAGGTGACCCACCTATGAGTAATACTTCTTGAGGTAGAGCCCATTTCTAGGCTCCGCCAAAGAATTTCCCTCAAAGTCTACCATATGATAAGCGCTCTTCTTTAGAACCTCCTTCACGATAAAAGGTCCGAACCACATGGGTTTGAACTTTCCTGCCCCCAGGGGGTCCTTATCTTGGTCATAGAATAGGACAAGGTCGCCTTCAGAGAAAATATGAGGACGAATGAACCGATCATACTGACACTTGAATTTTTGTTTGTGAGCCTCGTTAACCAAGGCTGCATCCTAATGCTGCTCATTGAGTTGCTCAAGATATAATAAATGCTCTTCAAGCGGTGAAGTGTTTGGTAATAACTGTATTTCCAACTATAGAGAGGGGATCTAGCACACTATAGGAAAGAATGCTTCCAGCCCATAAATGAGTTGAAAAGGTGAGAAATCGGTTGTAGTCTTAACAGAGATTTGGTATGCCCATAATATTGAGTACACCATCAAATTCCAATTTGACATGGCCGAATCGATTGTCCGCTTTAAGATATTCTTAAGGGATTTATTCATAGCTTCCACCTGACCATTTTCTTGTGGGTAGAAGGGTGATGAATGTTCTTGCCTCAACCCAAGATTTGATGTTAACTCAGACATCATTTTGTTCTGAAATTTACTGCCATAGTCAGTGACAATCTCTCTCAAGATGTCGAACCTTGCTATTATCTGGTTAAACAAAAAGAGAGATGCAGTCTCGCCATCATCTTTAAACATTAGCATAGCTTCAACCCACTTCGTGAAGTAGTCTACTGCTACGAAGATATAACAATGCCCCCTTGTGGAAGGAGGGTTGCGTGTAGTGCAATCAATCCCCCACTTGGTGAAGGGACCAACTGTGATGAAGGAAAACATGGGAGCAGGGTGTGCCCTCATCTTCCGAGAGAAGATCTGACACGGGTGGCACTTCTTGACTGAGTCAACACAATATTTGATTAATGTTGGCCAAAAGTAACTAGCTCATAAAATATTTTGGGCTATTGCAAACCCAGACAAATGACCGCCACATGCTCCAGTGTGGCAATCGTTAAGCACAATTGTTGCTTCTTCATGGGTGAGACACTGGCGAAGGATGCAATTTACACCTCGATGATACAGAGTGTCCTCAAGTATGAGATATTTTTTAGCCTGATGGTGTATACAACGATGCTCATCACAAGAAGAAGAGGTAGGGAACTTCAAAGTATGGAGATAGAATAGTATATCTCTGTACTAGGGGTTCAAAGACACAATCAGAAACATGTCTCCTTTGATATGTGACTCTTCAGGTATAACATCACCTGATTTGATAGGAAATTTTGAAATGAGTTCCGTAAAGACCAACAACTTTTTGGATTTCTCCGAAACAAAATCCAAGTCGAATTCCTGGAGGATAACTATCCATATACTGATATTTCTGCCAATTACACTTCGTGTCAACACGTATTGAAACGGATTCACAACAACAATGACGGTGGTCTTGTGAAACAAGATGTAATGACAGAACCATTGGACATCATGAGCTATTGCCAACACAATTTTTTCAATGTGGAAATAAATCATTTCCAGTCCAACCAAACCTCATCTCAGGTAATAAATCACATATTCCGAGAGAAAATCATCCTCTTGAAACAAGACCATACCAATGGTTGACTCCACAGTGGCCAAGTACAATAAGAAATATTTATTATAATTAGGTGGCCGAAGCAGAGGGTTAGACGTGAGGGCACATTTCAACGCTTCAAAAGAGCGTTGAGTGGCTTTGTCCCGATGGAAAGGAACATCCTTCTTCAATAAACACATGAAACCCTTTGTGATCTCAGCATAGTTCACAATGAAACGCTGTAAAAATTTCTCTTTCCCTGTAGACTCTGAAGTTGAGGGATTGTGCACGGGGGAGGCAACTGAACTATTGCCTCAACCTTTAGAGGACCGACCATGATCCCTATTGTCGAAACAATGAAACCATGTAAATGACCCGATGTGATGCAAAAACTGCATTTGTTTGGATTCAAGCGGATCCGGTAGTAGAGACATTGCTCAATGTTACACATTATTTTGCTCACCCTGATGATGGTTACATAAACATGTGTTCAGGTTCCCAATATAATATTTTTCCTGAGAAAAGAAACCTCTTTCCACCCTTGCAAGATGTATTTTTGGAAGGCCATCACGGGCAGCTCCCTTTACACAGTGAGAAAATCCCTAATTTTCGCATGCTGCATTATAGCCAGTCTGCAGGATTTCTGCAGGCTACTATATAGGCAGGTCACAGTGATGCTTTAAAACTAAAAGAGGAAAGAAGTTCTAGCAGCTTCTAGAAGTGAATTCTTCTGGAAATATGAGGTGGCATCCATATGGTTATGATCCTACTGACTTCTTTGATTTGATGGAATCATCCTCATCTCTTTAACCACTTCAGCTTCTTCTATATAATGATAGGCTTCTCATGGAAAAGGTTAGAGGTACAAGCACAAAGAATCATAGATACTGAAGAGAGAATAGATTGAAGTCTGTATAAAGAATCCTATTTCAAGTGATGCTTGAGATCTCCATTCATCCATCAAGTTTTTGAAATAAATCTTCATGCAAATATCAGAGAAAATGTATGTGTGTGTCAGAACGAAGGACCACTGAAAGGGAACTTGTGACATCAAGGCAATTTGGTTGTATCTTCTATCTGTCATTAATATACTACGGTGGCATGTCTCTTTCCCATAAAATGATAGATATTTTATTACATGACTCCTTGATCACATGTTTAGGTTGTCATTGAATTTCACTATTGCTTCTTTCATGTTAGTTGATTTGTGTTATTACAGATCTGATTTCATGGGAGCATTAGAGAAAACCAAGATCAACAAAGACATAAGGAAGCGATTCTTAAAGTACGTTATATATTCCTCCTTTGATAATTAAATTCAATGATCGTAATCTAGGGAAAGCGTATTGTTCCGTCTTGTTTTTTTCTAGATCCAGGTGGATCTAGGGGGATTAGTTCATGTCCGCATCTACTGATTTACCCATTAACAAAATTGGCGACTCCGCTGAGAAAAGTACAACTTGATTTTGGTTTGTCATTGCCCATTTTATTATAGCCTATCTTTTACATTCTGTTTCAGTCTCTAAGTCTATGGGAGATCCAATTAGACTCACTGGATTTAAAATTTTTCTGAGACCCTTTGTCTTTTTTCCAAAATTTTCTATTTTATGAAACGCGTCCACACTGCACGCTATTGGTAGCCCGTAGAAACCTTCCATTTCCACACCCTGGTGGTTTGTTTCAGTGCGGGATTTCCATGACCTGCATGACTATTTGCCTATAGAAATCACTCATTTCCGCACTGCATTATACTGTCTGCCCGCGACGGCGTTTGAAAACCATTTTGGATTGGGTCTTGACCTCTACTATTGCCCAGTTTCTATTTCAGTCAGTTGGAAAGGGATTTTGATACAAGTTCTTGAGTTCTTTTGATTGTCCCTACTTGATCTTAATTGATTTTGAAGATCAAACGCCTCTCTTTTGATCTTTTTTCGATCTTTGTTTTTATCGACAAGGATATAATCTCTGAACTCGCATATGAGTGCTTTCTCGATCAAAGATTTTGTTTTGGGTTTGGATTTGTAAGTTGATTGCATCTTATGGATTGCTTAATGATCAGAATAACATTTCTTGTTCAGATTTGGAGAAACCTTTTCTTGTCATTTTGTGTTTTTATCTTCATTGAAAGATTGATTTGGGTGCTTGTTGGGTGTTTTATTTTCATTGGTTGCTTACCTTTTCTTAGTTCCATCCCTGTTTTTGGTGTCTAATTTTTTTTTTAAGTCTTTTAAGTCTTGTAAGCAATCATTTATTCAGAAAATATTGGCGTTTGAAATATTGAAAGAGAACAGATAGTGAAATTACATTGTTAATGATTGTTTGGTACTACATTTAAAAAAAACAATTGTACATTGTAGTTTGCATTATTGTAGAAAAATTCTTTCTCCCTTCTGTAGATAGAATTCATCGAACAAAAGTTTGTATCATTCATTTATATTTATGCATTGTTGGGTAAAAGTCTTACACAACATTGGTTTCATTCTCGTCTCCCTCTTGAGTAACAACAACCTTTAATAATATTGTGAAACTCTAAAATTCAACTAGTAACATTTTCTAGGGCTCTTTTACACCAACATTGAATAGGCTAGAGCTTTGGAATAGGCAGTGAGACACATTCTCCAAAGCACAAAACACACAATAGTATCTTGTCATAGGGAGTGTCAAATTCCATTTGTAACATTTTGTCTTGGGAAGCCCTTCTCACACAAGGGTCAAACCTGAGGTCTCATTGAGATTGATAGAGTTACTCACCTTGCTTTGTTGATCTCAGTGTAGAGATTGTATGTATTATGGGGGTCGCTTGAAGGTATACCCACAATGATGGGTGGAAGCCTCTCAAGTTGATTTCGAGCTTGATACCCTACCCTTGTGTGTGGATTAGATTGTTGACTGTTTCCCCAGGCATCACTGTTGTTTGTCGTAACTTTAGTAGCCTATCTCCTTAGGGTCTTACATGAGGTGACTGTGAAGGGGCAAGTCTTCATGGTACCTCGAATCGATGTTGGCCAGACTCACTCGGGCTCCTTGGAGGGTATACCCACGATTATGTGTGGGATCTTGCACCAGGGTGTAAGTTCGTTAAGCAGGTCGTCAATGTAACCTTTCCACCCTAGCCCAACCCCTTCTTGTCTCAATTTCGCGACGTTGGATTTCATCATCAACTAGTGACTTCAAAATAAGAAGGTCTTATTTGCTTGGTTTGATTCCTAGATTCTACTAGCGAGTGTTGTTTGTTTCCATAGTTGGCCATAGAGTTTATTTTATAAGATATTTAGCTCTGCCAACATTGACCATCCACGTCATTCACATAGGATGCAGGGACTACCTCCGGAAGATCCAGAAGTTTCACAACCCTTGCCTCCTAACCCACCGGACGTTTCTCGTTAACAGAGTGATATCCAGGACAATATACCTTCACAGCCAGAAAGGACCAATTCCCTAAACAGTTTTTGACTTCTTTCTGACCCTATAGAATATTTCCACCTACCTCCTGGATGCAAGAGATGTGGTCTCCGCCTCAATTCAACAGGAGAACTTGTTGTTGACACCTCTGAATTACCTCCCGAGATTACTTCTCGCTTAGACGAGGATCCTCTTGAAGCGACCGACATAACAACTTCTAGATGAAACCTTCTTACCTAGGGAACTGAAGTTGATATACCTGCCACTTATGAACTTCTTGAAACATATTACACATTCATGATACCCCTGGATCATTTTAATACTACAATGTGATATTATTTTCCTGGTACAAAAACGTTGTCAGCTGGCCCCAGTTTAACCACCCCTCTCCAGCAAGCTCATTCTAGGATGATCCCAAATACTATAGCTATTCCCATTGGAAATCCGGTGGTTGGCCAAATACCTATTGGTACACCACTTTTACCTAGTTAGATCCCATCCCTTCCTCTTGGGTATAATGTGTTGAATTCTTCTATTTCCATTCCTACTCAAGTCCCATCCGAAACTCTTGGAGTCTCCACTCCTTCTGGGCACAATCTTGCTCCTGGTTTTATTCTGCCACTTTCTCAACCCCCTCCTAGAGGGTCTTATCCATCCCCCATCAGAAGAACCGACCATAGTGGCACCACTCAGTCTTTCACACCTAATTACTAGATTCCTGTTCGCAAACAATTTCACCGTGGAGGACAAACACAATCCCCTTTTGGAGGTCAAATCCCAATTGGGACGCCACCCACAGTTGGAGGGAAACCCCCACCTACCCCACCTTATGGAAAGAACATACCTGCAGCCTTGGCCCAATATTGGAACTATCTTACCCAAAATAATCCTCAACTGACTGGGGGGAAACAACCTCAACCTAGCTCTTTCATACCTCCTAGTACAGGCCAACCATATCTAGGTCCATCTAATTCCATTTGGGGTTCAAACGTTCGACCCAATGTCGTTGTTCAAGGGAACAAACCTAACCAATACAACCCTGTGGGTTACATGCCTCCACACCAACAACCGAATCTACCCAGATCTTCACATTATATACAAACTACTTATAGTCCTACTGGTATACCTACGGGACTTCCTCCCCAAAGTCACCAGTACCCCCACGTGAATATATAGTTAGCCTTCTTAGCCACCCTAGATCTCCCTGATCCATCTAGAATTTTAAATGACCCTATCCATCACTCTCCTTAGTGGTCTGTCATATTGGCCAAACTACCATTCAACATTCCTAAGTTTGATGGAAAACTGGGAGAGGACTCAAACAATCATGTAATGACTTTCCACCTTTGGTGTTCATCCAACTCTTTGATGGATGACTCCGTTTGATTACGTCTTTTTCAACGAACTCTCATGGGTTCAACCGCAAAGTGGTATATAGAATTACCACGAGGCTTCTTCACCGCTTTCAATACCCTCGTTATGGATTTCCTCACTCACTACCAGTTTCTAATCCGTTATGAAACAAGGACAAAGATTTTGAGTTCTTTCAAGAAAAGTAAAGCCACTCATATCTATGATCACATTCATGAGTGGAGACGAAGACGTCGTCTTATCAAACTCGATCTTCTCGATCAGTTATTGGCCGAATGGTTCACAAAATCCTTCGTGAATGACATATCTAAAGACATCACTATGGGTGGAGTCGTCACATAAGAACAGTCGATCAGTCGTGCCCAATATCTCGATCTCATTTATTCACAAATGTGTACTCTTTATGATATTCTCCCTGATGCACCTCGTCCTTCTACCATGACCACCTCAACGACCCCAACAACTTCTCATGCCGCTGATGGTCTGATAGGTACTTTCCATAATCAACCTCAGTCTGCACAAACCTCTCACACCACATCCAAATCCCATGCTTCTAATGCTCAAATTTCTTCGACGCCTGCCCCTCCCACCGGTAAAACTTCATAGGTGAACGTCGTTCAATCGAATCCTACCAGTAAGAACAAATCCAAAAAAGGGAAGGGTAGGAATAAGGAGGATAAGAGAAACACCCCACAATATGAGAAGACCAAAAAACAACCTATTGACGATAAGGATAAGCACAAACCCCGATACCCTTGTCTTATCTGTGGTAATGATCACTACACTAAGGATTGTCCAAGATGGGCTGAGGTTACTAAGTTCCTTCAAGGGACCTTGAAACTGCCTACGTCGGCCATGTTGTCACAACCCTTCCCTTCTCAACAACAGACCCAATTGGTCATTCATGACCAACCTTCCCCCTCCACTACTTCCTATGTCCTAATGTGTAATGGTGATTCAAAGAAGAATGAGATCACACTTACCACTCGAGCCAAAGATTATTCTTCCTCCAAGGAAAAAGTTGACAAAATACCACCTTCGTTGGTTCAACCATCTCCCTTCGCTCCACCTACCAATGGTCCTATTCATCTCTAACGACCGAGCATAGATACAATTCTTCGCCCTCCCCCAAAGGGTGTTCTTCGAAAGTTTGCTTTCAATCCTCATGCATGTGCTACCCATAACTACAGTATTGTAGAGGATCTGGCCCAAGCACCATCCGTGATGTCATCCTTCAAAGTCCTTCAGAGTTTTCCTACACAATGGAAGGCACTGTTGAAAGATATTGGTGGAATTGATCCTACAGATATGAATTTAATAATTTTTGACTTGGAAGATCACATTCCAAGGCTGCCCCCTCAACTCGAATTTCAAATACAAGTTGTTGTCACTGACAAGAACATTTGTAGAACAGTTATCAATGAGGATGCCTCGACATGTGTCATGTCCGTCGCTTGTTGGAAATCCATCGGCTCTCCTCCCTTAACTGAATCACACAACATGCTCAAAGCCTTTAATGGTTCTATATTTAAACCTTACGGTGTCCTCCCCTTGTTTCCCATCACGTTAGAAGGCAAATCATTTAGTGTAGAAGTTTAGGTCTTTGACGCACCTCTCAATTACAACATTTTACTTGGATGCATTTGGATTGATTCCATGCGTGAAGTTGTGTCCACTCTTTTTCATGTCGTACATTTTCCACATCAGGGAAAGGTAGTAACAGTGGACCAACTGGCCTTCTTTAACTCTGATACATGTACCAACAACGTACCTTTCATTGCAAAGACCCCACCTGGGTATGAGAACGTCGGTGTGGGTCTACTAGAAGATTCCACTTTGATGGGTACTTTCCCCATCCCACCACCCGATGTTCCAACTCCTTTGGTTTTCTCGATTAGCATGATATCCACCTTCATTCGTGAAACTCCTATGTCTTCTAACTCGTGGGTAGTACCCGCACCAGGTGATTATCTTCACTATGGCAACCAGATTCCCTTGAGTCCGGTTGAATCCTCTTACCAAGCCATTCAATCAACATCCCCTTTACCCCCTCTCTTGGTGATTCATCTCTTGATCCTTTTCATGTGATTTTTCCCACATATGAGATGATTATGTCAGTTATGTCCATGGAGGACACTCCTTGGGACGATGGAAATCATTGTTCCATTCTCTTCCTGGAACAACACACCCTTGAGAGTTACCAATGGATTTCGACTCTGTCAACCATTTTCATTATTACTTCGGTTCCCGACTCCACACACGATGTGTTATACTAAAGGAACTTAAGAGACATTTCACCCACCATTCCCCTCGACATCTCTATCAAACTTGGAGTTGTTGAAAATGTGCACATCGGAGATTCATGTTCCACTGATGAAGTTGCCACGTATAAATCCATTTTTCAAGAATTCCATGACATCTTTTCCTGGAGCTATGAAGAGATGCCTGGTATTGACCCTGATATTGTTGTACACAAAATCAATACATACCTGGGTGCTAAACTCATCCAACAAAGACTTTGCCTGACCCACCCTCGTAAAGTAGCCACTATCAAACTTGAAGTCGAAAAAATTATTAAAGATGGCTTTATTTATCCTGTGGCTTTAAATGATTGGGTTTCCAATCTTGTTTTGGTTAACAAGAAACAAGGTACGATCCATGTCTGTGTTGATTATAGAGATATCAACAAATCTTGTCCTAAAGACAACTTTTCCACCCCCTTCGTTGACCAAATCATCGATGATTACGCTGGAAGTGAAATCTTCTCTCTAATGGATGGTTTCTCTGGGTATAATCAGATCAACATATTACTCACGGATCAACACAAAACTTCTTTCATTTGTCCTTGGGGAACTTTTGCCTACCAAAAACTGCCCTTCGGTTTAAAGAACGTTATTGCCACGTTTCAACGAGCTATGTCTTATGCTTTCCATGATATTAAGCACATTGTACAACCATATTTAGATGATCTACCAACACATTACATGCATCATAGTGATCATCTGGCCCACCTTCGAGCCATTTTTCTTCGCTATCGGTTCTATCATATATGATTAAACCCACACAAATGTGGTTTTTGTGTGGATTCTGACCGACTCTTAGAATTTATTGTTTCACGTCAAGGGATCAGGTTAGATCCTTTGAAGGTTGAGGCCATTCTCAATCTCCCTCCCCCTTCTTCACTTCGCCAACTACAAAGTTTGCAAGGGAAGGAAAACTTTCTATGTCATTTTATCCCGAACTATGCTGAGTTAAGGCTCAGATTTACTCGACTATTAAAGAAAGGATCTGAATTTGTATGGGACACTACTGCCAACAAAGCCTTCGACGCTTTGAAATTGACTTTAACCCGTACTCCACTACTTTTCCTGCTCGATTATAGCCAATATTATTTCCTTTATCTCGGTGCTTCAGATTCAACCATCGCCATGGTTCTCGTCTAAGAGGACGATTCTCACAACAAACATGTTATTTATTAATTGATTCAGAGTCTCATGACTACTGAAGCCAAGTATTTACATGTTGAAAAACTAGCCTTGGCAGCTGTTCAAGTTGTCCAACGTTTTCGACACTATATCCTTTTACACAATACCACTGTGATTTTCGATTGCAACCCCATGCAACACATTCTTACACGCCAGTTGTTGGGGGGAAAATACTCCAAATGGATTGTGATACTCCAAGAGTTTGACTTAGAGTTTGAATGTGTGAAGTCCAAGAAATCCCTGGTGTTTTCTGAATTGATATGTGACCTTCCTTGTTTTGAGACGAAAAATGTAGTAGATGATTCATTACCCGATGAATCCCTTTTTTTGATCAATTTCAATGACCTTTGGTATGGATATATCATTATATATCTCCAGACCTAGACTTTTTGACCCAAATTTTCTAGTACTGAACTTCATTGCATATGTTACCAAGCCCATCAGTATATTGTCCTCGATGATACTCTTTATCACTGTGGAGTTGACTCTGTTTTTCGATGATGTCTCACTTACGATGAGGATGAGAAAGCTTTGAATGAATTCCATTCTGGAGCATGTGGTGGTCACATGTATGGGTATGCTACTACCCAAAATATCTTACGAGCTGGGTATTTTTGGCCTTCACTATTCAAAGATTGTATTATTGCCGTCCAAAAATGCCATGCTTGCCAAACATACAATAACAAAATAAGATCTCACCCCGCTCCCTTACATCCTGTAATTTTCATTGGAGCCTTCACTAAATGGGGCATCGATTTCATGACCTATAACCCTCACTCGGCCGGGGCCATAGGTACATTATTGTAGCCATAGATTATTTCATGAAGTGGGCTGAGGCGATGCCTACATTCACAACACGGGTAAAACTGCAGCCCTATTCATCTTCAATCACATTATTACACAATTTGGATTCCCATAGGCTATCATCACCGAAAACGGTAGCCACTTTCGAAACTTTATGATGTTTGAGATTACGAAAAAGTTGGGTCTTCGACATGAAAACTCAAACCCCTACTATCCACAGGCCAATGGCCAAGTCAAAGCAATAAACAAAGTACTTATTACCATGCTTTGACGGATTATCGGAATTCAAAAAATGAGTTGGCACACACAATGTTGTTCTCAACATTGTGGGCCTATCGGACATCCATGGAGTCAGCCACGGGGTTTACACCTTTCCAATTAGTGTACGGTTTAGAAGCTATTCTACGGATTGAATGTGAAATTCATCGTTAAAACTAGCCATCCAACTTCTCCCAAACACCTCTGCTGAGGAGGAATGTCTGCTGTATCTTACACAATTGGAAGAAAACCATCGTGATGCCACCCTAGTTATTGAAACCTAGAAGAAACATGTAAAATCCCAATATGACAAACATGTCAAGCCACGCATGTTTTCTGAAGGAGATCTAGTTCTCCTCTATGAACAAGATCGGGATTTGCTAGGAGCCACAAAATTTGAGGCTATGTGGTGAGGCCATTATATTTTTAAAAGAGTGTTAGATAAGGGAGCATAGGAGTTAGTAGATTACGATGACACTCCTTTGAGTGAACCCAGAAATGAGCTTTACTTGAAGAAATACTACGCTTAGCCTGTCTCTGCATAAACACTTGTATTTTTACTATATCATACTCTTGTGTGTTACTTTAGTGTGTTTCTTCTATTTGAATTTTACCCCTGACTACTGACCCTGCATTGTGTTTGGTCTCCAGATGTCAGTATTTTCACTACCTTACATTGGCTTCACCGATGGTGCTAGCTGTAGTACTCGAAATTTAGCTTCTGTTGCTTGGGAAATTTATGCACTCTCAAACGAACTTATTTGTCTACAAGGTGTTTGTCTCGGTCGAGAAACCAATAATATCGTAGAGTATAGCATGGTCATCGAATTATTGACTAGTTCTATTTCTCTTGGGATTCGTCGCTTCATTATATGACTTGATTCGCAGCTAGTAGTACTACATTTAAACAATGTCTATACTATCCGAAGCCCTACTCTACTATGGGTATATTTAAGAATCCACCTCTTGAAATGTCATTTCGATTATATTGAATATCAACACATTCCTAGATGTCTAAATACATTAACTAATGCTCTAGCTAATTATGTATTAGATAGACATTTGAGACATTTGTAATTCCAATCACATTTCACATATTATACAAAGAGCAGAGTAAATCGGTAAAAGCCTATATATAAATATATATATAATGATATAATGTTTACAAAAAGAGTTTTCATCCAAAGATCAAAATATCAAAATATAGAGCCCATGGCCCCTACAAAATGGCCTCATGGATGCCTCTTGCGATAGCATACTACTGCTCTCGCTACCCTACGTAGTAATCGGCTGAGTGAGACAGACACACCTACAGTATGGCATTGATAACGCCTTGGGATCTCCTCGATGGATATATCAAGGATGTCTACCATCAAGCCTTCCAGGTTCTGCTCTATCGCATCATAATCCTCGGCATCCCATCTGACCACTACGTGTGCCTCTCATCACCTATGAAGAGGAGAATATCTCGGGGGTCAATGTGGCCCTACATCTGCATGATTGAAATTTTTTGATTATTCTTTCGATTGGAAACACAAAAACATTAAATAGTTTAAAAACTCATAAAAACATTGTAAAAACACAAATTCCTTTCTTACCTAGATCTCCCCACTGAGATCCCTCAGGGAGAACGAAATCTGGATCACCCCGAAAGTCTAGATGAACATAAGCATAATCATCAATCATCAAGATTTGTGGTCCCAACTATTAGCGTCGGGAGTCACTCCTGGATTGCTTGTAGGAGCAGAGCCCGACACCCATCAGTTTAATGTCACGATAGTTTTTTATAAAGGGGTGATCAAATGGAGGTAAAGGCTCGAGGAGATATCACTCTAACTCAGGGACTGGACCTAGCATGTATGGAACAAAGGAGGTATTGATCTAACTTCATCCAGTGGGTTGATTAAAAGATGAGCAGGTGGAAGACTTAGTAAGAAAGGTGAACAAACAACTTTGGGCAATAGGCTTTCGACAGTTTGCAGAAGAAAGAATTTGAATGCAAGATCCGCTTGGTTCAGGGTCTCAAGAAACTGAAAGGGGACTTGACTGGATCCTCCAATTCCAAGTCACTCAACGCTGGGAAAATCACAAGAACTGATTAGAGACAATGTAACTATTACAGTGATCCAACATACATCATCCTATAACATCTATAACTCGACTGGATCCTCCAATTCCGAGCTGTTCTAACACAGTATAACAAAGACGTATAAGAAATTGGCATTCATAAGGCAAGAAGTCTCAGAAGTCTATACATAACCAGAGTAACAGTGCTTAATCAAAGTTTACAACCAGGAGTTCTGCTCAACCATCAATACTTACAAAATACAACAACTGAGTCTATATACTCAGGAAAATTCACCTCATAGAGGCGCACCCAGTCATCCAAGGATTGGTGTCTTTTCAGTCAAACTCATACTGAAATCCTTCTTCAAGCGCCACCTTAACTGCGCATGGCTCTTGTAAGGAGGGTAGTTGAGCCATTAAGTGTTGGGCTAACGTGCGCAGACTTCTCTGTTGAGTTGAAGACTTTGGCATGGCATCTTTGAAGAAATGGGTACATAGGACCCTCTCGAGTGGACCGCTTGCTAGACCTTCCATACCTTATACTTAATGCATGAGGAGAGGTTTCACCCACACCTCCTCGCATTTATTTACTCCAAGAAAAGGCCGGGAGCGGGATCGTATCGAATGGTACCTGGAGATCGAGACGATCCTTTCAGTGACTGGACTTGGCACCTCTAGACCCTTTTAGCACAGTTCCTTTATTTCCCAAGTGACTATGGGCTATGACCCCATGCTTATTCCCAAAGCGCTTTCGACATTCGAAAATGGAAAGAGTTAATCCTTGCTGATTTGAAGTTGCGATGAGCGATATGACGAGAAGGCCTAATCTGGCACCACGTGTCCCTCTAAGATTTGATGGCCTTGAACTCACATGACACCTCCATGGGCCCCGCTCCTGGATGCCCTCAGCACTTCACGTCTCGCAGCTGGGAGGAGGCTAGTCCTCAATCTTCAAAGTTGTGAGGGGCGAGGATGCAATGGAGCCCAATCGCGCACCACGTGTCCCTCTTTGATGGATGGTTCTGATCACCTCGGCAAGACTGTGGGCCCGAGTCTTGGATGCCTTCGTCACTTCATGTCTCACGGCTGGGAGGAGCTAGTCCTTATGTTTCAAAGTCGCGATGGGTGAAAAGGCGAGGAGCCTAATCGTGCACCACGTGTCCCTCTGGATGGACAGCTAAGATATTCTCGGCGATACTGTGTAGCTCTTTTTACTTCCGGTGCCTTCCACACGTAACCATCGGCTAAGGCTTAAGTGTTGGCGCCTCTCGCAACTCGCAACCTCGCGAGTTGGAGTGTTGAACCATGGCACTTTCCCTTAGCGAAATCCCGAGAGGCGATGGCTCTTTTCCTTTCCACAATTATCGCGACTTGCGGTCTCATGCAACCAAAGGATATGGTGTGCCCTCCGAACTCATGAACCCCGAGTTCAAGAAATGAACCCACGCATCAACTGATCGCAATCAACGACCCTCGCTACTTTGCGAGTTCTCCACGGAGACTTCTGACCATTCTCCTCTTTGAAAACGTTTGCGCTATACTTGGCATGACTCGACTGAGTGCAATTACCCACCAATCGTTGATCTGCTTCGCAAAATAGATCTTGGATGTTGTCGACGACACTTTGCCCACTCGCTTGACCTACTACTTGGAAAAAACAGGGATTCTCCCGTGCTGCACTTAAGCATTTCGTGCAACTTGCAGACCCGAATGCTCTCGAACCCATGACAAGAATTATCGCTAACACCAACCAATTGAAGAATGAATCATCATACTTCACAATCCGTCCCACCACATGCCATGTCATCAGATCACATCATCTTTTCATTCGTGGGTCTCTCAGGGATGGTATTCCCCATTCCACCTATATACATAGGTGTGGAACTCTTTCGAGGAAGAAAGATACTAAAATAGACCCATAACCGAACTATTTGAGTTCCCCATTCTTGATTTTCGTGAGTTGAGTTTTCATGCTGCATAATAGACCATCACACCAATTGAACACTCGAGGATCCAAGCATTCAATAGCATATTGGAAGTAAATTTGGAGTGCCATGTGTGGCGAAGCACTCCCTGCCATCCGTGCAATAGTAAAGAAGATGATCTTGAGGGTCAAATCTCTCACACCTCGGATTGCTACTTTTCCTTTACGTCTTTCAGTATCAGGTTCACAATGCTCATGAATGTACTCACTCATGGGAAATCCACTACCTCGACCACCTATCAAAGTCATGCATGCCCCATGATCTGAAAACCCTGTCATGAAATAAATATCCTCAATATCCAAAGAGAGGACATGAACACCCATGTGGAACACTTGTTGTTCTGAATCCCACATATGAACCAGATATTCTAGTAATCTCCATTGGGTTCTCATGTCCTGAAATTTGGAGAATTTTAATAGACCACATTGCCGGAGGGAATTCACGGTCGTTAGATCATTTAAAGCCATGATATCATCTTCTTTGTGCTCACGTTCCCTCCATTCCAACATCTTTGCAAGCAAATACCTGCATGGGAAATAAAGAAGATCTTTAGCACATTTTTTCAACATTTTGGGGATTTTTGTTGAGTCGACGTTCACTTTCCATTTTAGCTTTTCGGCTACCATGATAAAAATTCAAGTATAGTGTGGAATTTATGTGAGTGTGCCATAATGTACCTATGAAAATCGTTGGTTTCCGTAGGGCCCATTATAGGCCACTCACGGTGGCCCCAACGCACGAATAGCAACCCCAAATCATCAAAAAATCTTGATTTTTCACCATCAAAACAAAAATTAATTCGTTGAAAAGATAGAAGATGAGATGCTTACCTCTTTTACACAATCCATTTGTTGAATGATCCCCTATGGCCTCCGTAATCCGTCGTCAAAGTTGAGGTAAACAACAAGGGTTTTTGGTAAGTTTTTGACCAAGTGAAAATAAAATGGTGAAAAAGACTTTTTGCTTCTATTTATTTCTTTTTTATCATTTTTTCTAATATTTTTTTTAGATAAATACATTTTGGTCAAAAACCCATTAACTCTAAAGTTCTTGTAAGTGTTTTCTTCCTTGCAAGAGGAAATTTAGGACTTTGGACAACGAACTATGGATAGTTTTTGTGATTTATTCTATTTTTGTCGCATGTACAACTACTTTTTAAGGTTTTTTAGAAAAACCTCAAGCACAGTCTTTGTTCATTCTCAGGCTCGAAAACCAATGAGAACATAACCGAGTATACTTTTGTCATCTTTTCGTACTCATCATGGTAACAAGAAAATAACGAAACTTATGGAGAATTCTTTAAAGCTCTTTTCATGCTCCTTAAACAACAAAAAGATTGTCGAGTGACCTTGTTCTTTTCACGCTCGTAAAAGTATTTGAAGAAAATGTTTGATGGGAGATATTTATCACTTTTTTGGTCCTATCGAACTACTTTATGAAAAAGGAACTGAGAGAGTTCTCTTTTAAGTGTTTTTCCAGACTCTATAATCATGAAAAACCTTCGAGTTTTCTATCTTTGGAATAATTAAACACAAATCGACAGACCCATATAGGACCAAACCACCCCTTCTTAGGTTTCGCTAAATGTACTCCGAAGGACTCATCCAGAGGATGATCTTAAATTGACAAGCATATGTTATCCTCCTCAATCTTGCATAAAAATAAAGAGGTACTTGCCAGAAATGGCAAGGGAAAATTTGGGAAAGGTATGTGTCTTTGTATTTGTATTAATGATAGTAAGCATCTCTATTGAACATGACACCCCTCTTCGTCATTTGAATCTAGGTTGGGTAATCCGTTTGTCTCTTGTTTGACCTTCTGCAAGTTCATATCTTGGGTCCTCTTTGAGTCAATACTTCCAAGATCATTTTCATGTCATTCATATGTTCAAGAGAAGTTCAACCGAAACCTTCTATAAGTCAGCCATCTATAATTGTCAATTCTTACCATGTCGGCCTTCCCTATGTCAGTCCCAAGTCACATATGTATTTTTCTCTACCCTAAATCTGTTACTCATTTTGTGTTAATGATGGGGGATACATCAAGGCCCTCCTGTGATGAGTCTTCTCCTGTCGACTTCAACTCATTATCCAGGAAAAAGACTTAGAAATTATTTAGTACCTTAGAGCTTGCATGCCTCAACGATAGGTTTCTTTGCTTTCAACAATGGGTCTACATCATCGATCCCTGATTGAGATATTCTGTCAAGTGTTCGACTTCAACTCCTTTATTCACACTTGTTGGATTGTACTAGAGTACCTTGGGAGTCATTGACATCAATGGTGATTTCCCTCACACTTGTTAATAGTTTTCATCAATGACTAGTAATCAAGTGGTTTCTATTCATGTTCGACTTTGACATCTGTAATCACGTGACTAGAATCGTACTAACGGAAGATGGATTGAAGACCCTGGACTTCATCATTTTTTGGTCCAAGTTATGATGGAGTATTTTTGATTTGTTTTGACACATAGATCCACCTTGTATGTCTCATGGATATGTTCATACTTGATTTCTCAATGCATGGATCCATAGTGTATTCCTAGTGGCTATGAAAAATATTGTTGACATGGATCCACGTTGTATAATTGGTGGCCATGACCTACATTTATGGTTTCAATTATTTATAGTCTGGACATAGGAATGCCTACTTCATACATAATGTGATATTGTAAAAATTCTTGATTGTTTGCAGGTTCCTAATTGGTGCGCCCCTACTTCTCGACACATACATGCTTATTTTACAAAGTACTTTGGCTATCTCGAGTTCCAGCCTCATACTTTGGGGGGAATTCTGTTACACATTATTTTGGTCACACTAATGATGGTTACATAAACATGTGTTCAGGTTCCCAATATAATATTTTTCCTGAGAAAAGCAACCTCTTTCCACCCTTGCAAGATGTATTTTTGGAAGGCTGTCGCAGGAAGCTCCCTTTACACAGTGCCGAAAAACCTAATTTCCACATGATGCATTATAGCCAACCTACGGGATTTCCGCAGGCTGTTGTATAGGCAGGTCATGGCGGCACTTTAAAACTAAAAGAGGAAAGAGGTTCTAGCAGCTTCTAGAAGTGGAATCTTCTGGAAATATGAGGTGGCATCCGTATGCTTATGATCCTACTGACTTCTCTGATTTGATGGAATCATCCTCATCTCTTTAACCACTTCAGGTTCTTCTATATAATGATAGGCTTATCATGGAAAAGGTTAGAGGTACAAGAACAAAGAAGCATAGAGACTCAAGAGAGAATATATTGAAGTCTGTATGAAGAATCCTATTTCAAGTGATGCTTGAGATCTCCATTCATCCATCAATTTTTTGAAGGGAATCTTCATGCAAATATTGGAGCAAATGTATGTGTGTGTCAGAAGGAAGGGCCACTGAAAGGGAACTTGCGACATCAAGGTGAGTCGGTTGTATCTTCTATATTTCATTAATATACTACGGTGGCATGTCTCTTTCCCATTAAATGATAGATATTTTATTACATGACTCCTTGATCACATGTTTAGGTTGTCATTGAATTTCACTATTGTTGCTTTCACGTTAGTTGATTTGTGTTATTACAGATATGATTTCATGGGAGCATTGGAGAAAAGTAGGATGAACAAATACATAAGGAATCGATTATTAAAGTACATTATCTATTCCTCCTTTGATAATTAAATTCAATGATCGCAATCTAGGGAAAGCGTATTGTTCCATCTTGTTTTGTTCTAGATCTAGGTGGATCTAGAGGGATTAGTTCATGTCCACATCTACCGATTTACCTGTTAACACTCAAAGATAAGTTGGAGGTGTGCAGGATGATCAAATCTCTTGTGAGATCGTGATGCTTAATCATAGAGATAAGCCTTGACTATGTGATTGAGGTCATGGAAAGAAAAATACATGGCCCACTGAAACGTAGCTTCAACATTTTTTAGACCAAAAGGCATCTTCCGATAAGAGAATGCACCCCATGGACAGATGAAAGTGGTTTTGTGTTGGTCTTCGGGCTTGATCTGTATCTGATTGTATCCCGAAAAACCATCCATGAAAGAAAAGGCTTCACAACCTGCACATTCATCGACTATCTGGTTAATAAATGGCGTGGGGAAATTGTCTTTTGGATAGGCCTTGTTCAAATCAAGGAAGTACGTACATACGTGAATTGTACTCTATTTTTTATTGACTGGAATGAGATTTGAAACTCATTGAGTCAATTGGATAGGGTATATGAAACCATCTTGGAGTAGTTTCTCTACTTTAGCCTTAATAGTTATTGCTTTCCTAGAATTGACTAGACAAAGCTTCTGCCGGACCAACTTAGCATTAGGATATGTCATGATTTCGTGTACGATGATTCTTGGATCTATGCTTGACATTTCCTCATAAGACCAGGAAAACATTTCATGAATTTCCTTAAATAAATATGTGTAGATTTGAATCTCCTTGGAGGAGCAGTCTGCTCCGATGAAGATATTCTCCACGATGCCAGGGATTCTAGAGATATCGATAGGTACTGTTTGAGCAATGTTTTCCATATTTCCTTTAGTGTAAATAACATGCATAGCCAAAGGATTGATGGGACAAGCCTTATCTCCATTCATAGTCAGAGTGAATTCACCTGTTTGAATTCTTCTTAACTCTGGGAGGAAGTAAGATCGGTGATGAAGATTATCCCAGGGTTTTTCCGGACTAGTCATTGCCTCAATAATCACATTGTCTGAGGGAAATACTAAGTATAAAGAATCAGTATTGGCGATGGAACCTTGAGCCCATGTAGGCTCGAGAACCGGATCCAACTTCTGTGTGGGAGTTAGATTAGGGTTAGCGGAAGCTTGTTGAACTATAGAGTACACAACTTATTCCATGGTCAAAGGCATGACCATGTCATGGTTCCTTCTCCCTTCCATCATGGCTGATGGGGAAGGAAGAGTCCATGGATCGTTAAAGTAAGTCGTGCAAAACGATGAGATTTGAAATATTTTGGCCCTAGGCTTCTCGGAGATAACTGACATGTAATGGGCATTGCTAGTCGAAGGCGGGTAATCGAAAGTACCCATCAAAGGTGGGAACAAACCAACCCCTATGTTGATGATGCTGGGTTGAGGGTTATCAATCATCGGGACCATGGATACCCCCGATGAAGGTTCAGGACGGGAGAAGGATAAATGATCAATGGTCATGATATGAACCTCATGTGGAAACAACAAGACCTGAAAAAATTTCACGACCACTGCTTGCATAGCTTAGGTACAACTCCTTCCTAGCAAGTGATTGTAGTTAAGAGATGCATCAATCACTTCAACTTCAATTCACACAGTCTTCCCTCCTAACTGTATGGAAAAAGAGGGGGTGATTCCATATTGTCGGAACGAATGACCGTTGAAAGAGGTAAGACGAGTAGGTGACGGAGACAAAATGGGTTGGCCAATGGCCTTCCAACATGACAAACACATCACGCATGTCGAGGCACCCTCATCAACCACCGTGCGAAAAATGTTCCGAGTAAAAGTTTTCGTGGTGTAAGCCACTACTATGTGAAATGCTATGTGGTAAGGAAGATGAGGTTTTAAGTCGGTCATATCAAGCATGATAGTTCCCATATTACAAGTATCAACAGATCCTAAGGCAGCTAACATATCCTTTCTCTAGGAAGGGCATCTATGGAGGACTTCCAAAGATGACATTGCACAAGGGGTTTGTGAGAAATCCTCCACCATAGAGTAGTTCTGGGCGACCCTTGCATTTGGGTTGTGAGAAGCTTTCTTGAGCACACCTTTGGGGATGCATGTCATTGTTTCTCCCAACATATTCTCAATCTGGAGAGGAAGAGATGGGTTTTTAGCTTCTTTACCCTTCTTAGGGGTGTTTAGCATTCTGTAGTCATGCGTCCTAGTCGTTACATCAATGCTACCTTTCATCATGTACAGATTTGCGGATGAAGGATTACTCAAATATAGAGGGGGTCCCTAACTGGTCCCTTCCATGCTTGAAGAGGCTTGAGATAAATGTTTCCCATGCAAAAATGGATTCATTAACATGGTAGGCGACTGCTGTGCCAATAACTTCTGGGCCTCCGCAAGCTAAGGGAACTAGTGAGTCAGATGGTCTTCCTTGAAAAGATTACATAGATAGTTTGACTTCTTCTTTTCAGTGTTTCCCTTGCCAGCATTATTGGTAGGTTTCTTATCCCCCTTACCCTTCTTTCATTGTTTCTTCTTTCCATCAAGTTGTTGGGTGGCCTTCGGGTTTGTCGATTGCACATTGTGTACATCCAATGTTTGAGTAGGGGGAGCAGCCGAACCAATGGTCTGGCTGGCCACTGCCTGCTATATTGACAATTGCTACAATTGATTTGACAACTTATCAGTGGGATTCATTTGTGCTGAACCTACAATACCATCGGCATATGGTTCAGATCTTTGTCTGGTCTTGTCAAGTATTGACCGTGGTGCATTTGGGAAAACTTCATAAAGTAAAACTGACTGAGATTAAATCAGTTCTAGTTGTTGGGCTCTCATTATCGCTTATTCTTCTAAAAAGACCCCCGAGGTTGCGACGTCTTTAGATAACTAAGGTACCAAATACTTAAGGAACCACTCAAGCAAGAATTCTGGTGGGATTGACACTTTTATCAAACTCTTCCGACATATCCATTATTAGATGTGATTTGAGATATGGTCTGCTTTTGTCTTCTCAACGTTGTCCATAAATTCATTGCCGACATCGTATTTCACAGGTAATTGGAAATGGCTTAAGAAATCCATTTCCAATTCACCGAAGGAAGAGTATCTTGAGCGGTCGAGCTTGATGTATCATTTCTCTGGACTCCCAATGAGAGTTCATTGAAACAAATGCATTTGGACGGAGTCGTCTCTCAAAGAATTGGACGAGCACCATAAATGGAAGGTAGTCGCATGATTGCCTGAATCTTCGTTAGGCTTGGCCTCAAACTTTTGGATTTCCAAAGGCAACTTGGTCAACATAAGGGGCCAACGTGGATCATGACAAATTGGTTCATTTAATAACTTTGTCAAGTCTTTCAAGTGCATAGTTTCTAGAAACAGTAATTTAGGTTGTTGATTGTAAACAGGGAAAGAGGAGCTTGGAGTTTGGCTTGCACTAGGTTGCCAAGAAAAGTTAGGTTGTTGGCCAGGGTTCTTGTAAAAACCATGGTCGTGACCAATGTACAGATTCTTCACTTGTTGAGACATCATTATCTAACTCCCATAATAGGACGTAAAGGGATGGGTTTGCGTCACATTCCAAGGATTTTAGGAAGGGTTTCCCCCTGCCGATCCGACGGGCATAGGTGTTGAGCCTTGCCCAGGGTTCCATTGGCTATGGAAGGGGTTGCCCCTGGTCATCATCCCTGACAAGGAAACTGATCCCTACCATGGATTCGAAGGTCCTTATGAGGAAGGAATTCCTAAGTTTTCCCCCTGTGCAGGAAGAGTACCCTGTATAGGATATTATTGTCCATAACCGGTGTTGCCCCCGACCGAGATGGCAGCTGATGAGAAGGCATTGTTACCAAACACATCGAACAAAGAGAATAGTGTCGAACCAACTAACATGTTATAAGAAGGTATTCCTTGGCTCCCTGCTCCAAGAGAACTTTAATTTACGTTCAACCCTACGGAATGTTGGTGAGCACCGTCGAGCGAAGGGGACACATGAGGTATATGAGCCCCTTCGTAAGGGAAAGCGTTATATGGAGATGAAGTCCCCCCCATGGATCCTTGCAGAGGAGCATTGGAGCTCCCTGCCCTAAGACCAAACATTTGTAGAGTGGAGTGGGAGAGGATAGTGATCGTACTGAAGCCAGGCATCCCATATGAGAATGGAGGTCCTATCTCACTCTGGGTGAATGAAGCAGTGATCACCAACATAGACAGAATTGGACCATTGCCTGAGGTAGAGGCAGTTGAGACCATAGCGGTCTGGACTGGCGATAGTTGGTTAGGAGGTAGAACACCCCTTGTAGTGACAACCATAGAGGGAATATGAGTATTCCCTGAGGAAGTAGCATCATTTGTTTCCATCGCTGCTTGTGACACTACTTGACGCTCATAAGGTTGAACCTGTACAATGATGGGCACCAATTGATCAATGATTGGAAGGTTATATGGACTAAGATCTTGTGCTCCGAGGCCAAAAATTATTATTTCCTCCAGAATCAAATGTTCTCCTCTCAAAGATGAGTTGGGCATAGTTTCCTGTAACTCGGTTTCCTCAAAAGACCTTTGTTGGTCTAGTTTTCTCCTTAGCAGTGGTGGGGGTGGCTCGAGATCAACCGGCGGTAGGCCGAAAATCCTTTGTGACCAAAAGATCTCCTGATACTCCACTATGAGAGAATATCAATGACACACTAGGGATTTCTATAATCATTTTAAAAACCAACACACACTAGAAAAAGTTCCTATGAGGTAAGACAAGCAGATCACTAGCTAGTTGGAAGAACAGTTACAATAACCAACACTAGAGCAACTTACCGGTGCAAGTGAAAATTGAATATGGAAGTACCCTCTGGGTATACTCTGCAAAGCGTGGCCCGATGTCTACCCTAGGTACCACAGTATTCCCCCGTAGTTACCTATGTAAGTTACTAATATAAAGGAAACTAGGTTGCGAGTGTGCGGATAGTCACTAGGCGGGTATAGTCGGCAGTCGGGTGGACCGCAATAAGAAGGGTATCAAGCTAGAAGCCTATCAAGGGTACCGAAATCAAGTGTTCCGAAAGATGACTAAGGACCTTGAATGGATTCAAGACCCATGAAGCTCCATGGAAAATGCGATCAACATAATCCAAAGATAAGCCCTCTATATGCATTCCCCACTACGCTTGGTCTGGCTTGGTCTGGCTTTGGAGGGGTTATCTCCACTACCTTTCCACACACAACCTTGTGTTTAGCCCCTATGTTAGAGGGGGTCCCAGATAAATTTCACGGTTACTGAAATTTCAAGCACTCCCTAGCTCAAAATCTTATGTTTGTTTTTGTAGCCTTGAAGAGTTTCCTCTCCAATCCTAAATTAAGTCTCTAGCCTAGACTAAATTGATGAACCCTTCAAACACAAAGTCTAATAACTTTTAATTTGGTGTTAATTTTAGTGGATGTCTTAAGTCAAAAGGAATGAAAGTGAAACTAGTGATGTTCTTTAAGAGACAAAAGACAAGAGCATAAGATGATACTGGAAACAAAAGTACTTCTTTCTTCACAAATAAATATTTGTCAATTGAAACTCTTTCACCAAACTTTTCGTAACTAATTTTCTCATATCTTTGAAAAGAAAAACTCAAAAAAATATTCCGCTCGACTACGAGCTACTTAATATCCTAATAATTCAAGTAAATAACTTAAGAAAACTTTCTTTTTCCTTGGTAAACAAAGCAACTAACCTAAACTACTTTACCAAACAAAGTAATGAAAGATTTTTTTTATTGTTACCTGCTTCAAAACAAGAAATTTGAAAATGAATTCTTTTCTTTTCTTTCAAATAAAAAAAGGGAAAAACGATGACAAGACAGGGCCAAGAAATGGCTTCTAGCCCAATCGCAGATTGCAGGGAGTCACTGACAACACCAAGCAGATAGATCAAAGAAGACTCACCAACTTGTCTAAAAACCCTATTAAAGAAAACAGAAGAAATATTTGGTCAAAATAAAGCTAAATTGAAGTCAGACCTAGGTTATAGACTGCTATAACAGATACCGGTACTAGATCAAGAAAACCCCTGAGAAGTGTGACTCTTGACAAGGAAGAGGATGACTGTTTCTTCTTTTTTACAAAAATTTTAGCAACAAGCATGCAAATGACACTTCAATAGCCAGCGTATGTACATGGGATGTCTAAGGGCAGGGAACGTATGCATGCATGAAGGCCCACTACAGGCCACATACACCTCTGTAACTCCTCAAAAAAAATGAAAAAAAAACAGTCCAACACAGGCAGGGAGTACTGGTATGGAAGACTAGCATCCCTTGAATACACAGAAGCTCACATAAACTCAAAAAATAGTTAATGAAATGATTCAAAGCACCCAAAAATAAATATACCCAAAGACCCTAGAGGTATCCCCCATACGATTGCCAATTCTTCTATAGAGGGATTTCCCCTCTACGGACTACATAAAGGTTCTAAAGTGTAGGCAGAGATAACCATCTAAAGTCTCCTACTTTTTATCACTATCCCAACATTACCCCACAATCATACATAAAAGACAAGAGAGAGGGATTTGGTAGGCCTACCTTAAACTCTGTGTCCGGTGTCGATCCCTTTGTGCTTGGTTGTTTCCTGACTGCAAATCTCCTCCCAAGGCTGACCTACATTCATCAAAAGACAAACAAGAAACTACAAGCATGCATTCTACATATGGATTAGTGGCTTAGACATCATAAACAAGAAATGTAAACAAGTCATATAAGTTTAAGATGTCATTTGGTGGGACGGAAAAGTACTTATTTATATTAATCTCACAAAATTCGCTTAAAATATGAGACTGACACTGCTCCTCGAACTTGGTCCTGGGCTCCTCTTCACCATGCACCAACTGCTTCCACATCTTCTTCTCCTCTTCAGGTCTCTCTTAGGAAAATGGTAAGGGATTTACAATTGTGACAAAGGGGGATTGATAAAATGGGCAGAGTTTCTTTACTCTCGTGCTTCTCCTTGCAATGGGACCCCAACCCCTTATTTTATAGGCCAAAAGGAACAATAACGGTTGGGGTGACTAGCTATGGGCAGTCAAACAGTTAAGTAATGACCCCGAAACTAGTATCCTATTGAAATTTCCACATTTTGCGATATTCTGTGAGTGTACGCGGGTTGTGGTGGCTCAAAAAGCGTGTGTATGTGGGCAATAATGGTGAAATGTGAGTACACCTTAGAAGAGTTTAGATGTGGGCAATAATGGTGAAATGTAAAGGATGGTTTTTAGAAGAGTTGTTCAATAATGGCTTGCTAAAGATAGCAAGTTAAATGGCCTAATGTCAGGTATGCATGTCAAGTGCAATTTAGGGTTATAACAAATGTCTCCATCAACACACCATCAAGGAAGTGTTAGTATAGTGGAAAGATACAACTCTAGCCGATGCCACATGGGATCCAACTACCATTCTGCAACAATTTCCTCTTCTTAAGCCTTGAGGACAAGGCTATGTTTTAAGGGGGAGGGAATGTTAGGGACCTAACATCCCTAACCCCTCAATTTGGTAGAATAATATGTTTTCCATGTAATAAAGGCCAATATTAATAAGGCATGGTAATAAGGAAGAATAAGTCAAATGTCAGAAGACCTAATAGAAGCTTCTGCTTCTAGAAGATCTTCTATATTTTTATTTTGGTAGATAGATTTAGTATAAATAGGAGTCGAGGGCATGAGAAGTTTTTTCTTATATATTATTGTAATATATCTCTACTCTACTTGATGTTTCCCCCTCGAAGACGTAAGTGAACATTGCTATCATAATAAAGTTGCACTTCTTGGTGATTATTCTGGTGCTATTTTGGTGTTCTTCTGATATTTTTTTGGATATATGATTATTATTATGTCATTTCTTGCTAGATATTTTATGTTCTGCATAATATATTGTATCAGGAATATTGCAACCAAATACTCATAAATGGAAAATTGAGAATTTTTTTTTCTTACAAATGACCTCAAATCACAAACCAGACCTCATATTCATGATCCTTGCAAAACATCATGCATAATCGATATAAAACACTTGAAATTCCATCAAACTACCATTTGGAACGCTTTATGGTGAAACACAAAACACAATCTTTCACTCGCACATACTTTCGTATAGTCTAAAAATATTTGCATTGTCTCAGGATTTATGCACCACGAATTATGTGCATAGGGATGCATGCCTCAAGATTTGTGTCATTTCACTGGAATTCATGCCCATTATATAGGGAATCCTCCAAAATTACCTCATGAATTAGCTAGAAACTTCATTAATATATTTGGTGGAATTCCAAAATATGTGGTTAGTTTGGCGGGTTAGATTATGGAGGTCCAGGTTCGATTCTTTTCCATGCATATTCATTGGCATAAAGTTTGTTGGTTTTTTATATAGTTTTAAAATTATATATATTTGTTGGTTGGCTAATTACAATACAATATGTATTATATATAATATATAAAACTCCCGTGCAATAAGGTTAAGCCCCTTGTGGAAATATGGAGTAAGGTCATGTGATAATACAGTTGAACCAGGGGTTGGGGGCTATCCCTTGGCCCCTTTCTTCCTTGACATGAAATATTACATGATTTTATATATAATATATGCCACCATATGGTTAACTGAGAATGTGTGGTACGATGGTTCGGGGAGCTTTGTTAAGACCTTGGCGATCCCAAAGGTCATGGGGTCGATTCCCCCAAACCCCTTAATAATTTTATAACACATAAACAATATAGGCCAAAGGGAATTTTCTATGTGGAAGCTTCTTATTCGATACCTAATGCCATATGTCAAACATTGATTGAACCACTTGGATGCCAATTCAACCTACCAACTCATCTGCCTAGTCAACTGATTAGTTCACATGGCACCATGGGGTGTGACCACATCACCTGCATGGTCATGCTATGTGTCACTGTAAGGATATGACACATGTCCTTTTTACCCCTTTGAATTTTGACTTTCACCTGGTTGAATTGAACTTTCAATTCCTATAAATTTTGCATACAAACTCCATTTGACTTATCATTTGTGTCATTGGAAATATGATAACGAACTCTATGCAATGATGTAATTTTAGAGATGATTTGAGGTAACTGAATTTTGAGCATTTATGGATCCCTTGGGACCTCTGTGAGTGTTCCTAATCCTCCTGGACCTATATGAGAGTTATGGATCCTCCTGGATCAAATGTTGTAAAGGATAATTAAACAACATTTAGATCAATAATTTTAGAGGTTGTTGGTCATGTAGATGTAATTCGAATTGGCTATAGGGTTGTTATTGTATAGAGTAAGAAGGTAATATATCGATTTTGTCATAGGTGGAGAGCAAGGTTAGGTATGTAAAATTTTATTCTGAATGAATAAGACAACAAGAGATAAGGACACTCAAGGAGTGTTGGTTTTTCTGTTTCAGGTAAAATCTCTGTGCACTGTGTATATTAAAGTAAAATCTCTGTGCAAGCATGAACACTCTATTTTATACGTATACATGCAAAATGGTAAAAAATGTTTGACGGTTCTAATAAAATGAGTTCATATTGGAACCATTTACAAGTTGTTATAGAATGTTGACTTGAATGGATGCAACAACATCGTTGTTCCTAAAGTTGACTCGAATTATACTTTAATATACTTAACTTGGGCCAAGTCAATTGAAACCAATTCGATAGGTCTTCATCAAGTCAACTCGACGATGCTATGCAATGAGAGAATGGGACACATTAGAGAAAAAGGACTTCGAGCTATGCATAACAAAGGTATGGTCAAAGATTTTCTTGAATGTAATTTGGAAGTGGATTTTTGTGAACATTGTATATATGGGAATTTTTTTTGATAAGGTTCCCATATGGAGCGACAAGGGAAAAGGGGATTCTAGAATTGGTACATAATGATGTGTTTGTCCCTGCTTCAGTGCCTTCACTTGGTGGATGCCTGTATTATGTCTCCTTCCTAGGTTATTTCTCTAAGAAGACATGGATATATTTCCTAAGGAAGAAATTATAGGTTTTTGAGAAATTCAAATAGTTTAAGTCTCTTATATAAAAATAGATACATAAGAATATCAAGGTGCTAAGAACTGATAATGGTGGTGAATTTCGTGGAAAATAGTTTGAGAATTTCTACAAGCAGTGTGGCATAGAACACCAAAATACCGCACCATATACCCCAAAACAAAATGGAGTTGTTGAGAGAATGAATGGAATGTTTATTTACATGGAAAGGAGAATGCTTAGTGGTTTTGGGCTTGCACAAGAATTATGGGAAGAGGCAGTCGACACTGCAAAATATTTGGTCAATATGTCTCTTTAATTAGTACTAGTCGACTCGACTCCACATTCGGTATGGTATGGTAAGAAGCCTTTGGTTTCACATGTCAAAGTATTTGGTTGTGATCCATTTGTTCATGTTCCCAAAGAGAAAAGGAGAAATATATAGAATAAGGTATTCAAGTGCATTTTCATTGGATACAAAGAAGGAATGAAAGGATATAAGATCTAGGATCTTGCATCAAGGAAACAAATGTACAATTGAGAAGTGGTCTTTGGAGAAGTTGAAGGTAAGTCTAATTCTAAATTAATAGTTCAAAAACATAATGATCTATAGAAGGTGTGGTTTGAACTGGGGAATGAAGAATATGATTTAGATAAGTCGACTAAATCAAATGATGAGGTGGAATAACCTACCCCGATTATCAAGAGGTCTAAACAAGTAAGAAAACTAGTTGAAAGGTATAGCCTTCTTGACTTCCATTATGAATTTGTGTTAACTGCCACTAAAAAGGTTCCCAAGTAGACCAACAAGGAAATCATATCGACAATGGGTAGACTTTGGAAGGAAGCCATGGTTGAAGATATGGAATCATTGCATAAGAATGAGACATGGGATTTAGTCAAATTACTTAGTGGAAGGAATCCCATTGGTAGAAAGTGGGTGTTTAAGAAAAAGATGAATGCAGTAGGTCAAGTCAAGAAATTCAAAGCTTGACTTATAGCCAAAGGATATTCCCAAGCTGAAGGAGTTGACTTTGATGAGATTTTTTCCCTTGTTGAAAAATTAACTTCCATTAGAGTACTAATGTCTCTAGCAGCAAAATTTGATCTGGAAATAGAACAAATGGATGTGAAGACAAAATTCCTACATGGGGACTTGGAAGAGGAAATATACATGAAAAAACCTGAATTATTTACTATTGTTGGTGTTAATATCTCTGCCTACTTCTCTTAGTCTGACCCAGGTTCAAATATGATGAGGATTCCAACAAAACCCTGTAAAGCTATTGACCCTCCTAGTAAAACAGAAGGCAACACAACACATAGAGTGCATTGCACAGTATCACCCAAGATAGATTTATGGGTGACTGCAAAGCTCGAGTGCTTATATTCTAGGAAAGAGTGGGGATCTGGGATTGTATTTTATCTTCTTCAGGCCTTAATATGATTATTCATTCTATTATTCCTAGGATTCATTCCGCTTTTTATCCCATGCATGTATTATATTATATCTAGCTTAACCATTCATTCATCATATAACCATTAACAGAAAGTAAACATGGAATAAACATAAAACATAACACATGTTTTACCATGGTTCACCCCCTCCTCAGCTACGTCCACAGATATTTGTCTTCTCTTCTCTTTTATTAGTTTTGCTGCAAAATATGGCATTGAACTCACTACATCTCCAATCATACACGTACTGTGAGGTAGACTAAATAACACTAGGATCATCAGCCTGTGATCTAACCCTAAAGATCTAGCTACTTGAATCTTTTACAACTTAAATTTTTTTACAACAAAATCTCAATAACAATCATCGAACCACAAAACTAGAACGATCACTGAACTAGTATTCGAACAGAACCAAGAACCCTGATCTAGACCTCATAAGTTATTATTTATATTATTTTACAGGCTTATAACTGTTACAATACTTACCAAAACCATAACCCTATCATGGTTAGGCTTTCCTGCCTACACACCTTGCATGCTGCTTCTTTTGCATGCAACTTTTCCTCACATGTT